>JAHWFP010044367.1:8760-19241 GCA_023313725.1 Lithobius niger | reverse complement strand
GGGTGCTAATAAAAAAGTTTGGACTTACAAGAATTTTGCTGTTGGGTTTTTTTATGGACCACCGTGTATAACCGTCAATATAATATGTAAATGCAGGGACCTCTGAGCCGTATAACTGAATTATGAGTAGGAATTCTGTTTCGTTTGCGACGGCCACCAGCCGGCTGATGTTGCAAGAAAACTTTCTTTATGCCCGAAACCCATAACGCGCAGACATCTGGATCGTCATAATGCGAATTTATTGTCTGGCTTCGGAGAAAATATGCAGCAATAAAATTTATTCGGTTGCTCAGTTGCTATATTCATGATATTAGAATATTGTGGGCTTCGCTGATTGGCCACCTCAAAGGTCCATTGTGTCCCCCCCCCCAAGTTCAATACACCTACCGTATTACGAAACGATTTCTTGAACCTATCGCGGATGTTATCGACATCGTGAGACGCGTGCAGCGATACATCTTTGGAGGGAGAGAGATATTATTGATCGGCCCTTACTTGGGAGTTGCAGGGTCTCGCGCAGTTGCCAGGGGCTCCTAGTGGGTGGAAATCATACTAACGACGCGTCTGTGTTTTCAGCGTGTTCTGTTTTGGGTTTACGTCATTATCGTCTGTGTTGAACAGGGTTACGGTATGTGCTCATCATCCTTACCGGAATTCACAATAAAATATAGGAATTACGAGGTTTGCGTAAAGGTTTGCTGAGGAAGTGGATGGCTCAATCTAGTGGACTATGCACATAGCATTACATATTAGGCATCAGACCAAGATTTCACTTGTTCTGACCCTGATGAGCTCGGCAGGTTCAACCTTTCAGTTCAACCCCCAAACACCAACTGGTCCAGCCTGACCTTTTACACGCGCAGGAGGATGGATTCCCGCCAAGGCTTTACGTCACGTGACTGGCTGACTGCATTGATCCGGTTCCAACTGGTAGAGCAATGACGTAGCTGTTGGCGCTTGGCCAATTCCCGTATTTAGGCGGCAATTAAACGACGCGCATCAGCTAATGTTAACGGCAAGGCACACCACGAAGTGCTGCGCGGGAAAGCTTCCAAAAGTTAAGAGCCGTTTATGCAACAATTCGCCTTCGCAGTGTCGCAGCTAGAAGCTGAAAATCATTTGACATTCTAACATGGCGGCGGCGGGTTTAACTCTGCCGGCTCACAACGAAAACAGTCAATACTGTGAGTTCAGAAGTGACTGGGAAAATTTGTTTCGTCAGGAGGAATTCTTGAGCTTATTGTCACGGATTATAAGACTGCAAACATTTACTCAAACCATGTCGGATTTAGCTAATTCAAGTCACCATGGTAATGACACCTTTGCGATACAATTCTTACTGCAAGAATGCAAAGGCGAGTCGTTGCATAAAACGTGTCCTTACAGCCCAAACTAAGACCCTGTTCGGCCATTACAGGTTATAGGAGTTAGGAGGGGCGGGGTGTTGGGGGGAGGGTGGGGAGTAGCCATCATCCAAAAAATTAATGGAGGTTCAAATTTGGGATCTTCAGGTCACCTTTTTCTCAAGGACAGGTTTCCTATATCGTCATTCGGGTCCAATTTTTTTAATAAGGTCTGCTTCTACAAGAGAGTGGACTCCTCCCCCCCCCCCCCTGCCGTGATAACTATTCAATCGTTCCCCCATATCGTCCTAATTAAAAGTCCAAATTACGGTTTACGAGTCCCCCCCGCCCTCTCTCCCATTCTTGCTCTTTAGAAGAAGTATTGTTTTTGACAGTTGTATGAACGCAGCTTTCTCCGGGTTTGTTCTTAGTTCACCTCAGAAACTGAAGACTTCATGGAACCCAGTGATATTGAATCACAATTTACCATTTCATAATCTCGTCTGACAACAACTGGATCGTGAAGCCAACGAAACGTAATGGCAGGTACTTCGAAGCCAATAATCAGGGTTCGACCATAAGTAGTTTTTCTATTACTTCACAAAATGAGTCCGAAAATGTGACAAACTTCAGACGTGTTTCGTCTTTTTACAAGCGCCCTGCTCCAATTTCTAGCCTATCAAACTTCCCACGGAGAAGCTGACATGCAAGCAAATTGCAATCTTTTTTTAGCTAACAATTTTCGCTAGGGTGACGACAGCAGATTCAACAATGCACGACTATTTATTAATAACACCACCTATAGTTTGTTCCACATTATGTTTTCAGATGACATGCGACCTGTCCTCGTTTCAGGTGCCCGCCGTTTCCGTCAAAAAACAAGGTCAAGAAACACCTACGATACGCATAGCAACTGCCTGGCAAAACCTGGCGATGATGCCTTCCGGTGGCCCCGGCCCCATGCCGCAGAAAACTGACTGGATGACGACTCGTTTCCTAGCACTAAGAGAGCAAAAACATGTGTATATCACACTTGTACACTCAACAAAGTTACTGTTTAAGTTACGAATGGGATGTTTACGGATTTTGTGCACTTGTAGTGGAAGAAAACGTGGCGTCATACAGTTAGTGTTCTGAAAACATAATGTGGAACAAAGTATAGGCAGATATTTTTGTGTTACGATTCGACTTGTTTAATCGTAGCTAATGACTATATTCTGCATTTTTGCAGTCTTCTCGACCCAGACAGCATCGACACAGTAACAGTTGGTTCGTGATTAGGTTGTTGCTAAACTTCTCGAGAACAGGGGCATATGAAAAACAAAACAATGGGGGGGGGGGGGGGGGGCAGGGAGAGGGGTGTGAAGGCAAAAATTGCCAAATGGGTCCCTTTTCGTCTGAAATTTGAAAGACTTTACACTGTTCTTTCTCTCTTTTTAATTTTTAACGCTGTTTTTTTAAAGTTTCGTAACAGCTTCTGTTTTTCCCGACCCCAACCCCTTTTTTTTTTGGGGGGGGGGTGGTTGGTGGATGTCATATCCCATGTCCTCCCATCTTTTTGGCTACCCCGAAACTTCTATTCTCACGCTAACAGCAAACAAATTTGTATCCAGAAACACATCTCGTATAAAACCTTTCTTCCTTACCTCTGCATTCATTCCAGAACGTAAACTCGTTTGCAAGCCCCTGGAGTTACCACAGTGTAATTACAAACTGCAGTTGGTCCCTCCACAAAGATCTAAAAAAAAAAAAAACACAATCTAGGATTCCTTTTCCATGGAATCGACAACTCCTGCCGGCATCGCGACTAATGGCATGTCTCAGTTTGACCACCAAAGTGTTTGATGGTTTGCTCGCAGCGGCTGACAAGGGATGACGTTTATCTTCACTGATTTTTCCCCTTCTTTAATGTTGGTTTTGACGACAATCGATGGTGTAGGAGGAGAGGCCTGGAACAAATTGGGGAAGTTTTCCGCATTTTTTTGTGTGTATGGTGGTGAAGCATGTTACTACAATGCGATGTCATAGGTTTCAAGCAAACACACCTTTAGGGTTTCATGGCGTTTTGAAAGGATATCATATAGTGTAGTGAGGTAAATATTTGTTCCTCAGGGTGGACACCCCCCCCTCCCCGTAAGGAGAACAGTAGCAACACAAGGAATATTTTTTAGGGGGGGGGGGCGCACACTTTTTCATCAGCTCTTTAGGAAATAACTGTAATGCGAAGTTTTATCAACTAATTTACTCATTAAAAATTTCCTGTACACGAGTAGGCCTACGGGGAGGAAACTATATGTGTTGTGTAAGGGATGGAAACGAGAGAGATATTTTATATAGTGGTAAGCAAATATTTGTGTAGTTTCAACTATTGAATGAGAAGGAAATCCTACAAGCTCGTCAATGATATTTTTTAACGTCAGCATGAATACCGTTTTCCTTTACGATTTTGTCTGAACTCAAAAATTTTGGGGGGGGGGGCATCCAGGAGGCACACCTTAAATCTGGGAGGAGGGCACGCGCCCCCCAGCTCGCCCGCCCCCCCCCCCTCGGTGGCGCCGTCACTGACTGAAGGAGAACAGTTTTCGATACAGGGCTGAGTAGATTACAGAAACTTCCTATATAAATGCGGTGGGAGAGAATTTGGCCTCATTCAGCGTAATCGCACAAATATAGGCTCAATTCCTCAATTAGGCCTAATCGTACAAATTAGGCTTAATTCCTCAATTTAGCCTGATCGCACAAATACAGGCTCACTTCCTCAATTACGCCTAATTCCTTAATTAGGCCTAATTGCACAAATATAGGCTTAATTCTTCAATTCGGAATAATCGCAAATTTAAGGCTCAATTCCTCAATTAGGCCTAATTTCACAAATATAGGCCTAATTAACTACTTGTGGCGCCATCCAGTAGAGTATCAATGTACTATACTTCTGCGCTTCCAAGTATGCGGGAAATAATTGTTACCTGTCAGTGCAGAACGTCTTCAGAAAGTATATTTGGACGATTAGGCCTATACTTGTCTGATGTAGGCCTGTAATGTGCATTGCTAAGCAACCTTTAGGTATATTACCTAAGAAACCCAAACTTTGCCAAGATTGCTAAGTAATTTTTCCCTACGGTGAGGGATGATGAAAAATTATCAGTCATTCTCATCTGGTGATCTCTTTTGATGCGATTGACCGATCTTTTAGATGCGATTGACGGTTCCTCCAACCACAATCTGTCCTAAACCCGACCAACCCTTTAATAGACCACGGGTGCTCTTTCTTTTCCGTGCTTATTCAATCGTCAGCAAAACTCTATTTGCTCTTTACTTGGGAAATTTCCGTCATGCACGGCTGTATAGATCAATTTTATTTCGATGTGTGCCTTGCTTGCAGCTGGCCTATTTCGGTCGGCAGACTGGTGGTGGCATCTCGTGTCACGAAAATAAAACATCGATGACTTGCGAAGAGTTAAAGCCCCGGCTTTATTGATTCTCAGCTGAGCACGGGTGGTGTTCGATGCACCGTTTTGCAAACATTTGTACGGTTTGGTCGCTCATTTGTCTATCTGTGCTTCACCAAACTAAGTTTCTTCAAGCTCACGTTTTGCGCCCATTAGCTTGCAACCGCTGACTTTCGTTCGTTTTGCTCACTCAATCAGCGCATCCCCTTATAGTCGCTCCTTCCTTGGTTAGCGTACATATACGCAATGAAGATAGAATCTTTTTAAAAATAAACAAATTAGACGATGATTTCTTCGCGGGAATGTAATTTCTTTCAGCGCACTTTTGTGCGCACTGGCTAGCAAACGTTGGTTTTAATTCGCTTCACTCACTCAATCAGCGCATCCTCTTTTAGTCGCTCCTCCATTGGTTAGTGTGCATGTTGCCAATGAGGCTGGAATTGTTTAAACGTGAAAAAATGAATTATCCAAAATACTAGCACGCCTAATTAACCAAGTACGCGTAATCACACAAGACACCTGATCACACAAATGCAGGCCTAATTGTAGTGGGCCATCTAGGACAGTGCCAGTTTTGTATTGATACTTTCTGGCACTTCGTGCAAAAATTTTTCAGATATTAGGGACCAGTCTTCACTTATCTCCTGGGGGGAATGGGGCGTAGGAAGGAAATTGGGGAAGGGGGGGGGGGGGAGAGATTCATGACCAAACACTGACCAAACTGAAGAAAAAAGTCATTTTTGGACCTCAAAATGACATTCTCGGCGGTCATAAACGCTAAAAAAAAACCAGCTGATTCGTATGGGGGGAGGGCGCCCCAAACGGTAATTGTTTGGAAACCTTACTTTTCACGCTATCGTCTTAATTCCCCTACCCATCGATTCCTTTTGTCGTAAAACGTTCGAAAATCATAACGAAAACGTGCGCAAACGCTTATTTAAAAAAAAAAATTATTAAAACACGTTAAAACTCTACGCAGTACACTCGTTCCGCCATCTCGATGCTGCGAGTTAAAGGGGCAACAAGAAAGCCAGATTCCGCACCCCTGCGTAAACGGAAATTATCTCGTTCCCGGTAGCAGACGAAATAGCTGAAGTATACGAAAAATTGGTTGGTGTATATTTGCGGCCGGAATCACAGACGCATTATTCGCGCGCATTATTATATACATCGAGAATTAGTGTAATCAGAAAAGGAATGACGCAAGCCTTTGTGAAACAAGGAAGTAGCATAATTTTTTCCTTGTTTCACAAATGCTTGCGTCATACTATTTCTGATTACACCAATTCTCTCGATGTATATGATAATGCGCGCGAAGCGCGCCCCTGTGGACTGTAAATCCGGCCACAAATATCACCGTCTGCCTTGGAAAGAGATAATTTTCGTTTAGTAACGTTCTGGTCTGAACCAGGTTTTTGTATGTTGCGGTATCATCGCGTTGAATGGCGGCCGCTTCTAGCTTGTTGTGAGTAGCTTTTTAACGTGTTTTAATAATTTGTTTAAAAAATAAATCAGCGTTTGCGCACGTTTTCGTTATGATTTTCGCACGTTTTACGACAAAAGGAATCGATGGGTAGGTGAATTAAGACGATAGCGTGAAAAGTAAGGTTTCCAAACAATTACCCCCAACCCCATCATCAATCCATCACGTACGTTTTAATAAGATTTCGACTTTATTTCTAGTGACACCCAGTGTATAGTTCTTTAAAAACCACTTTCTAAAAAGGTTTTTGCACCATGGGTTCTTTTTTTCACGTTCCACGTGTTGATGTTGTAAAGGGCGTGGACAAGCAGACTCGAACTGCCTTAATAGTACCAATATGCATCGCTTACGTCAAAAGTTATTCTACCGTCATAAATCATTAATCTCTGTCCAAAAGTGGTTTAAATAACAATTCTTTGAATGTTTTCAAGAACATACTTTAAGCTTGGATCGTTTTCCACACAATTGGGCACTGCAGTCGTTGCGAAACGCTGGTTTTTAGGTAATCCAAGAGGAATCAATTGTCTTCACCCTTCACCTGAAAAGGTATACGAAAAGCTTACTTTTTACGGGGGGGGGGGGAGAGATCAGCCTCCCCCGCACCCGGGGGGATGCAGTTGACAATTTGGAGATCACGTTTTCAATTCCTTCCCCTCCCCCAAACATAAATAACAACCGGTCCCTTAAAAGAACATATCTTCTCACTATATTCGAGCATCCTGCGCATAATGGCTTTTGCAACATTCACGTTGAATAGATTGAATGTAGCAAAACCGTTTCTGACGAGGGGGAAAATGGGAAAATGTATGCCTTTGCAACATTGACACGCACCTGATGTAATGTTGCAAAACTGAGCCATACAGAAAAACCAGCCGGGAGGAATGCACCTTTAACTCTAACCCCAATTCAACCCCTTGATGTATTTAGCTAACGAGAAAATTGACCACGAAAACTCTCCTGATAATTTGGCTTAAATCGATATTGCCGTTTAGACTAGAGGCGTGTTTAAACGGGATTAATGTTTTTTTTATTTTTTATTTATTAAGTTAGAAAGACGCTGTTAAAGTCAAGTGACGGGTGAAAATCCGCTTACGTTCCTCCCTTAGCATGCATAATTAATAAAGAGGAAATATTGATATGGCAGGCATTCATGCTGGCGGAGAAGAATTAACTGCCGGTGAAGTTTGATGGGTTCTTAATTATATTTATCGTCTTAAAGACGTACTCACACGGACTTTGTTTTGAGACCCTCGCTAATTCGGATTACCGTAAATAATTTGTTTGCAGACAATTCCCAGGGTGCATAGCGAGTGTAGGGTTCATCGCATGGTCTTTCCAAAACAAAACTTAAGGAAAGCTTAGGGCCGGTTGAATTCGTGACGTCAAATACGAGTAATAAATCCAATGTTAACCTCTATCAGCAAACATCACGGCCCGGAATTTTTGTGTGTGCAGAATATTATAAACTGTTAAACAGCAGGGAGGTTTTATTCAATTTTTCATTAAATTTTTGTGCTACTCTTTTTTTATCAGATTTTAATTTAATAAATAAAATAAAATAAATGTAAAATAAAAGAAACCAAGTAAACGTCAAGATTTTTAGTACGTACATAATTGACATCACTAAAAAATCTACGATGTACGTGCGTGTGTGTACCTCTACTCCTCTTGAAGTAAGGCACCTACAAAGATAACAGTTGCGAACGAACGAAAGATAATTAAATTACGCTTCGGGTAAGCCTGTTTTCGTTACAGTAACTCGATTTTTTTTACTCTCAAATATGCGAAAAACTGGTCTGAAGACTTGTCATGCCATCAAAGTTCGATGAGCCAAACTAATAAGAAAGAAATTCACTAAACTACGTGAAGCATTGATTGACGCCAATGGAGTGAGCGATGCGAATGATTTGGCTAGTTATGATTGTTGATGTCTTGGTTTTACTTTCTTTTAGAGACCAACTCAAATTCAGCAACCTGCTTGCACTAATTAAGGCCGAAGGTGAATGAAATTCACAAGAAAATCGATGCTACCGAGGAAACAATGAATTTATGAAAGTCAAATAAATGGATTCGTTGAATGAAGTGAGAATTGCTCCAATTAAATATCGAATATTATTCAAGTTGAGATTTATTTGAACCCCATTTGGGTTTGAGATTGAAATGAGTTCTGCTTTTGGGGACCGGCCAAATTGACTGGAAAATTACGAAACTCTAATACAGCATATTTTATCATATAGCCTACTTTTTCGGAGTTACAAGTTTTGAAATTTTAGAAAATGTGAAATATTAATTTTTTTCTACTGCTGACCTCAACAACCACTTGACAAGCCTTATTATTTGAAATCACAAAAAATCCAACCCTCCATAATTATGAGAATTTAATTTGGCACTTAAAATTAAGCAAGCAAATGATGGCTTTTATAGATGTAGTTAATTTTTCTAAAAATAAACGGAAGAGGCATTGTTTAATAGTTGTATTGTTGAATTCTTTATAAAGTCGTATGGAGTACTAGACCAAATATATTTCAAAAGTATACAAAGCTGTTAAGCTGCCAATTCAACATTGCGTATGGCTTAGTGATTAAGTTTAAAATATTGTCATTAACAAAGTGTAGCATTTTTGTAGAATTAAAACGAAACATTGTTACTGTTCCGTAGTGTATTGACAATAATTGACCCCTCTGGCTGCTACGAGGGGTGCCTCTTTACAGGCTTTAAACTTGTTTTTCACGAAGTGGTCTGGATAACAATAACGAATTGTCGAAGCTAGGCACCACGCCAGTAGAGCGAGCGATATAGGTAATTCGGCCTAGTTTACTTTAAAAAATGGAAGTAGTCATATTTACACGATCGACAGAATTTCTCTTCTAAATAAGACTTAATACCAAGATTCGCGACGTAATATTCCTACTGTCAATAAAATGTGTTTTGTTGCATTTTAGCTTTGTCGTTTTCCTCGCAAATACCAGAAAAATAAAATGAGCAAAACTGACTTTTCCGTTTATCGGATTTCACAATGGCAAGCCTTCGTTTAAATCTGAACATCCGGAACATTGATCTTTCTGAAAAAATGGTAGCAAAGCACATTTGAAATCGATAGGTTTCCTTTATCGTCCGGTGGATTGCTTTCAATGCAAAATCATTGGCTTAATTCCATAATCCTGAATGGGAGATCAGTCAAGTGTATCTTCATTGTAAAACGGTCGTTGAAAAAATATCATTTTGAAAAAATCAATGCTTTCCTGTATCTCAGGATCAATGAACTCTTCTTAAAAATAAGTTCTACGAAACATGTTTATACCCCTTTCACTCCAGATGTACGCCCCGAAGAGTTCTTTTTTTTCTAACTCCCACGTGTACAGGGCGGGACAGAGATTCGATCTTGCAGACTCTTGGCTTAGAGTACAAGCCCCTAACAACTCGGCTATGTTTTGCTCGCTTCCCTTGGGTTGCTAGGAAACCCACCTGAAACTGGCTTTTCGTCGCAAGAATAAGTTATTTTGTTTTCTGCGCAGGCGTACATCATGGAAGGAGTAATAGATCACAATGCAGGAAACAGGTCATTCAGTATGAGGACGCGACAACCACATTTTGTTTTCATTAAGAAATAAGTGTTTGGGGCTGAAACGTCGATTTAATTTAAAACCAGATTTAGTCGAAATAGTGCGCTCAGTTTCATAGCTGGCAAACAAATGTTGTTACGCAACATTTTGTATGTAAAATAGAAGTTGTTCTGTCACTCCCCTTCTCACTAAATACAGGTTCAAACCGATTTCCGTTGCGTTTTGGACTTAAATGTCAGACAGCAGTCATTGAACCCTCGACCGTCGACACCAAAGTCTGAAGCTCTATCGCTAAGCCGTTGACATGTGGCTGCAGCTTAGGCCTTTGGTCTCAAAGGTCGATGGTTTAATTCTCGCTCGGGCAATCTGACATTTAAGTCCAAAAAGCATCAGAAATAGGTTTGCATCAGTATTTATTTATCACTAATCGAAACCATTTAGCCTTCCATCCTGTTTATTCCCTTCTTACTCTGCGTGATGCTTTACCTATTTCTTCGAAGAAAATTCATCTGACTAGAACACAAAATGAAAAAGTAAAATTATGAGATCCAAGTGATTTTTTTTTAAATTTCTAACAAAGTATTAAATTGAAATTCTTAGCATGGGTGGCCGAAGACTTTAAAAAAAGGGTCAGGCGGGATGG
>JAHWFP010044365.1:0-10923 GCA_023313725.1 Lithobius niger | reverse complement strand
GGCTCCATCGTTCAGGATGCAAACGGACCCCCTCCGCATCCACTCCTCAAGGATCCTTCCCTTGTTGTCAGTATTAGGTCCTCCCCACTGGACATGGTGGCTGTTAAAGTCGCCCAGCAAGAGGAACGGGGCAGGAAGCTGCCGAACCAGGTCCTCCAGGTCACCAACCCCAAAGACCTCATCCGGTGGCAAATAAAGCGAACAGACAGTAATATCCAATTGGAAAGAAACTCTAACTGCTACCGCCTGAAATCTAGTGTGCAGAGGCACACTGGCATGCGGCTGAGAGTGTTGAACCAGCACTGCAACACCACCATGTGCACGTGGCACAGGGTCTGCATCCAGACTGTAGACAGAGTAACCCCTAACAACCGGATTATCCGACGCCTTAAAGCAAGTTTCCTGAAGGCAGCAGCACAGAGGTCGCCAATGCGACAAAAGCAGCCGCAGCTCTTCTGCATGGGTCTGATAACTTTGACAGTTCCACTGAACGATGGTATGCGCAGGCATTAGGGCCGGCTTAAGACAACACCATCCTCCTCAACTCCTCCTCTGGGCGATCCGAAAACATCTGAATCCTCACCCGAATCAAAAGATGGAGTGAGGGTCAGAACAAAGTTGTCCTCGGAAGGAGGAAAAAGTCCCGGAGAATTATAACAGGAAATCTCTTCCTGCTCCATGGGCAGAGTGGTATCACAATGTTGAGGGGACGCAATGGACCCCTCAGCAAGCTGGCCGTTCAACGACCGTTTCACCGTCTCTCCCAGTGGAGACGTCTTCACAGGCGGAGTT
Source organism: Lithobius niger (assembly GCA_023313725.1). NCBI lineage: Eukaryota > Metazoa > Arthropoda > Chilopoda > Lithobiomorpha > Lithobiidae > Lithobius > Lithobius niger. The sequence continues at coordinate 10,131 of JAHWFP010044365.1, read as the reverse complement.
GAGGCTTTACCAGCAGAAGCCTTCTTCTTCGACGGCTTCTGTGGCGCACTCCGGGCAGGCGGAGGCTTAGCCGAAGCCTTCACCTGCCTGGGAACAGTCAGAGCATCAGGAACAGGAACAGTAACAGGAGCAGAAGCAGAAGCATGTGCAGGCTGGGCAGAAGTCGACGGCACGGCAGCAACCGCAAAGATGGATGTTGCTGTGTCAACAAAGTAACAAGCATGCCCACCGTCCTCGTCAAAGACCTGAGCTCAGCGCGCAAATCTGCCAAATCAGCAGACTCACTAACTGGGCCAGGCAATGACGCACTGCACACCTGGGCAAAAGAACGTGTTAGCGTCGGCGCCGATAGTTTGGCTTTCTTCCGGGCCTCTGAGTAGGAAAGCCAGTCCTTAACCTTCAATTCCTGAACACGACGTTCCTCAACATAAACATGGCAGTCCCGTGACTATTACAGGGAAGAGATTACTAGGCCTCTCTGCCCATACCGCCCTACTATTACAGGGAAGAGATTACTAGGGCGGTATGGGCAGAGAGGCCCCTGGCCACGAGGGCAAGTGAGAAAATGTAATCGTTTGAATGAAAGTAAAACCAGCAACTAAATGAGAAGTCTGCTTTAAAAAATGTCTTAGCTTAGATGAGGGGAGCACACAAATATACCTTGCTGCACATCTTGTCAGTCACCATTGTCCCACCAGTATTAGAATTACACATTAGTATTATATTCCCACTTTCCTGCGAGTGTTTGTTGAGCCTCTTTGAGCTGTTTTCTGTGCAAACTGTGGAGCTTTATATCCCAACGAAATAAATATGAAGAATACTACCACATGGCACCAGTATCGGCCGATCAAGTAATGGATTTTACTATACCAGGAAGCAAAGTTACATAGACTTGTTTCTGAGTTTATCGTACCCTTAGGTGTGAGTGATTAAAAGCAAAGGAACTGACTCGACAGTTGCACAAAACCTCCAGTCTGAAACTTCAAATCTATAGCTTGAAGAATCACCTTCAAACGCTGCTACGTTGCTCTACAGAAGCAAAAAAAAACAGTTAACACTATTGGCTTTAAAAGGCACTCCAACCAAGCACTGGCTCGTATTTCTGAAAGTGCTACTGAGAAATTACTATGTCGAGTTTACCACGCCCTGGCCATGCATCCCTGATTGCTTTTAAATCCATGCTTTGTTCCAAGCAAATCTCCATTCCATTCATGTCTGACTGTCGTGTGTGCTTCTGCCAACATTGATCCCATTGTTGTGTGTTTAGATGCTATGTTACACGTGCATATGTTACACCTTCACCAAACGTGTTACTCTCACATGCACGGGTTCTAACCAGTTCCTCATCAGCAAAATATCCCTACAGAAGAACGGAAGATAGGAGTCACACGTTGGTGAAGGGGTAATAAGTGGTCGAGTGGATAACCCATCTAATGGAAATGTTTCTAGTCGAAAAATAATTGTGGGGATGACACGATACGTACCCTGTTATGGTATTTATTTGAGTGATCCCAACTGATTTGAATAACTTTGGACTCAACTACAAAGATTTATCCATTGACATTGTAACTTTTATTCGAAAACCACTGACTGTTCACTTTCCCAATGGTAATTACAGTAATGCTCATATGTGTTCGTAGTGCAGGTTAAGTAGGTTGTTTCATAATATTGGGCACAGTATTCCCAAAGAGATCTACTCAAATGGATATCGTTTAATCTGCTTCGACCTAATGGATGATCACCATGCAGACAACTCTTCCCATGTTTCCCTTCAATGGTATCATGAGAATGGAACTCATATTTTCCGCTAATATAGCACATAACATTACAGTGTTCACCCTCGGGGAACCCCGGTTGTTTTGAAAATAGATGAAAAAAGAAGCGTATTTTATGTGGAGTGAAAGTCTCCGAAATCAATGTCATTTTACAGCCTAGGTGCGCTTGGTTTTTGGGTACCATTTCTTCAAACCACATGTCGAAACATCGAGGATTGGAGAACACTCAACACTTCAACACTCAACTGTACCATCATTATTGTGTTTACTTATTATTAATGAGGTATCGAGGGCACTCTACCAACATTGATACCCCTGATCAGTTTGTACACAAATTTGTAAAGGCTCTGTGCCAATAAATGAATTGTGAAAATTTACAACTGCCCTTTTTCATTTTAGTTTAGTTCAGATTTTTCTTTTTCATTTCAGTGTAGGTCTATGTTTACGGTGCGAAACTATAAATACTCGTGGCAGGAGGATGGTTCTTCAATTTGGTCTTTTATTTTCTGGAAAATGGTTCACCGGTGCTAAGTCTGTTGAAAGACGTGCTATACCTTTGCTACCCAAATAAGATGATGCCACACTGCTAGACCCTAGATTTGTGAACTTACGGTGATTCATTTATCATGGATATCTGATACCTTCATCGTCACTACTGTGATCATCTCGTCACTTGTGCTACCTGTAGGTAAACCTTTAGCATGAATTACGTTTTAGTACAACACAATGTGCCCTACCATTCTTCGGTTGTACAGGAAGATGTCAGAACAGTGCACGTCCGTGCTTCTGCCTTCAACAGCTTTTGTTCCAACCCTATGTTTACGACGACCCAACAACTACTATTAATGTTGAGAAGCATTTTGCTTTTTTTTCGTTTTTACCTGGAACATCTGTTGTATCAATGGACGGCAAAGTTGAAATGGTTGACACACTGGACTAACTTGAGTATATGATTAGATTGAGTCAAGAATTACCTTTCTACCATTTTTGTTCATGATTAATGATTAATTTGATGGTGATGCACTCTGGGACCACACTGGGATAAATGCCAGTGCAAAGCCACGGAACCAATAATGTACCATACGACTAACCCTGTCGATAGCCTACACTGTTTGCCATTCTACAAGGTCGCCGCACTCAGTTTAAATTTTTATTGTGTCTCACTTTAGTGTTGGAAAAACCTGGAATTAGATGATAGGTGGTGTGCAAGCCCGTTGGAAAAAAATAGTGGTTTATGTAAATTGTTTTAATGACAAGTGCATTGTGTATTCAGTTTTGGCTGGACCCTATCTAAAAGTGAATCGAACATTATACATCATACAAAAGTACACATAATTTAACTAGAATCAGTTTTTCTACTCCGGTGCAAGAAATAACCGAGTTTGAGGCACAAAACACGTTGGCATCTTCCTGTGAGATACAAAGACTGGAATATTTTCCCCTTTCATCTTTACTAGCAAGTGATTCTGAGGTGAAGCTACTCTTGCATGGGGGCAGCATAGCTGCTACATCAAGAGATTTAGTCGTTTAAGTCATTCTGACAATACAAGAAAAGTTTGTCCTTATTGTATTTCACCGTTAAATGAACAACTGACAGTTCGCAGTTCTTACAAAGCACAAGAAAAGATTATGCCTGAAAAAACCATCATGGAATTTACACATTATGATAGATAGAGATGGGTCTATAACCAAACCCAAATTTTTGCTTTTTACTGAAAACCGAAACCAAAACCGAAACTGATTTGGGTTTGTGTCGTTTTTTGTACAGTTTTCGAAAAATCAAAAATTGATTTGTTGTTTTAATATTTTTTTAATTATCATTTTCTACATATAAATTGACAGCAAAGCTCCTAGTCATAAAAAGGAAATAGAGGAAAATGGTGCAACAGCCAGGTGCATGGTCATTAGTCACTGATGTTGCTGAAAGTGAAAGTAGGAGCAAGTTGGTAGTTGAAATGCTACTTTTACCAAAAAAAAATTACCTCCCTGCTCGGGAGGTAAGGATGGTGGCAAAACTGAAACAGAAACCAAAACAGCAGTTTTGTGGCCATTTAAAATCGATAGCATAACCGAAGTCAATAAATGAAACTGACTTTTCCCTAATGGTAGACAGTTAGCTCAGCCCTACGTAATGTATGCTGGGTTTGAAGTCCTACTAGAGCCCTCGGGAACTTTTCAGCCCTACCCCTTATGTTCCTTTACTCAAACACACAATCCCTTTTCTGGTGTGCATTTGTGGTAATTAGTCTTAATAGCAAAGTACATTCAAAACTTGTGTACGGGGGTTGATTTCAGGCAGGAGTTTCAAGTCGATACCGAACTAGTATGACGTCATTAAGTACACTGAGTCTGAGATTTTGATAATATTATTAACTTGCGATGTTATCTGAAGCTTTACTGCAGTAACGCATTGTTATATTTTTGGCAAACCATTTGTGAAGTCTCGTCAATGAAAAGGTATGGGACCACCGTCATCTTACGGGGCTCTACAGGAGAGCCACTCTTAACAATTATAATTATAGTTATCAGTTTAAGGATGAAGTTCCAATTATAATGCATGACCTAAAAAATTATGATTCAGATTTAATAGGAGTTTAAAGTATTCCAGTAATAAGAATATATATTTTTATGCCACAAACCAACGAACATTTCACTGCACTTAATGTTGTCCCATTTAAATTTATGGATTATCATCTAATTTTGTCATCACCTTTAAATACTTCGACAGATACTACAGGATATTTAGAGGATGTTTTTGCCAACACTCAATATTTGTTGAAGAAAAAATGTGTTTATATTTAAGATTACATGACTGATTTTAGTAAGTTTAGGTACTTGCAGCTTTCCCCAGAGATGCTTATTATTTTCATTTAACCAACTTACAATACAGATGAGGATTATTCGTTAGTCCAAACCGTTTGGGAAGCAACTGGCTGCACTATACTAGGTTCCTATCAACACCTCTACGCTAATATGTTGCATTTATTGGCTGACTGCTTTCCGCAATTTATGACCATTTTGATGAATGAGTACCACTTTGACCCGTGCTCATTTTTCCATGCTACCTGGATTAAGTTTGGAGGCTACTCTGCATATGACTGACGCTAGGCTGGAGATAGTTACCAGAATTGATATTTTCAATTTATTTAGTAAAGGAAAACAGTGCAGGGATTCCATTATTCATAAGAAGTGTGCAAAAGTGATTAATCCTTTTAGACGAATAAGACCCCACTAAACCAGTTACTTACATCATGTACTATGACACAACAAATCTATATGGCCATTGTTTAAGTAAACCGTTACCCCATTCAGACTTCATTTTGACTGAAGACGAGATGTTGACTTCGGATATTACTAAATTGCGTGAAACTAGTACAACTGGTTATCTGTTACTAGTGGACTTAGATAATCTAGACTCTTTGAAAGACTCTCATTTCGATTATCCCTTAGCTGCTGAAAACACTGACTTAACATGTGAAAAACTCTTTTAACTCCACCTACAAACACGTCATCTCGATAACTTACCTCTCATTCGGGTCTACACAATAATTATGTTTGCTACCACAGCTTGGCAACCGGTGTAGTTTAGATTTCTGCTCTTAATTACTTTGATAGGCTATGCATTCAACAATTCTTATAAATAATCAGTCAATTTACATGAACCTCATTATATGCCGCTCTTGGCATTGGAGCTAGATTAGCCATAGGAATACGCATTCATTACTCTCTCCTACTCAATGGCAGTTTTCTTTCTTTCTTCTGAGTAAAGGGAAAAGGAAATTCCAAAATGGCTAAACTAAATTAAATTAGTTTTAACTGACTTCCACTTTCCTCACTAAATGAGAATTTATTTAAGGGGTTTGAAGTGGCTTACTAAACTAGTTTATTGGAAAAAATTCAACCTGATTCAAGAAATAGTTATTCAGATACATTTATTGGAAATTTGTGCTTTATCATTACCATTCGTCTGAAAGCCTTATGTAAGAAACTCACAGAATTCATTAAAGCCGGATGTAGTAAAAAAGGAACTTAACGTAAGCTCTGCAAAAAAGCAAAACAAGTCCTCTTTGCGTTCCGACAGACCGAAACGGATGCACATCAAAACAGCGCAGAAATAACTGAATTAGACAATACAGCAACGTCGTAAAAGCGAAATGGCAACACAGCGCACGACATAACATCGTGTGACAAAACAGCACAACAACATAACAGCGTGAAAACCAGAACAATTGGGATAAAACACCGTGTGACTAAAAAGCACAAACCGTTGTTTAAAATGATGACCCTTCGAGCATTGTCAATGTTCTCTTAGATAAGTGGTCAAAGATAGTGCTCCATAATTTCTTCACACCTACAACCATTTTTTAATGTTTTTTTTTTTAATTTTAAATTAATTTCTTTGAGCCTTAAGTCAGCCGAAGCAACTTAATGCTTGTATGGCTGTTGATGAGGGAGGCGGAAAGGGCAGGTATAATTTGTTGTTCGTGGGCACTTGTTCTGTCTTACTTATTTAGGAAAAAAAGACATTTAAAAAAAAAATTATTTTAAAACTGTGTTATTGGCTTCGGGTACAATATAACAATTTTGAAGTAAAAGTTTGGCCAACATTACATTAAACAGCTGAAGAGCTACAGAAAAATGACTGGTACAAAACATAACTAGGGAAAGTGAAAGAGGTGACCAAGGAAAACAGACTTTTATCAATAAAAATAAGTAAAATTTTTGCACTTGATAAAAAAAATAAGACTTGCTACTGAAAGTTGCGGCCATTACCACGACGGCAGTTGGGTATCAATTCCACATTTATATAATGTTCAACTGAATTCTAATTAGTTTTTTATTTACCTCTTTTTATTCACTGTCTTATTGTCTGTATTGTTTCAATATTTCTTATCTTCAGTTTGAATTAAGCATAACTTTTTTGCCCTTATTTTTGGCCTAAGTAAGGAAGACAGAAGAAGCACCGTAAAAAATCCCCCCCCCCCAACATCTTCCATCAGGAAATAAAAATTGGTTTTAGTTGAGTGTACAAATTGTGGAACCCTAGCTTTGTAGTTTGAACTAAAGGAGAGCATTGACAATTCTCTAAAGGCCATCGTTTTTAAACACCTTTTTACTCTGCTTTGTCGCACTCTCTTTTATTGGAGCTATTTAGTCGTCGTGCTGTTATGTCATTACTCTGTTTTCTTGTGTGCTGATGTGTTATGTGCTGTATTGTCGTTATGCTGTTATGAAGTTGCTATTTTGTCATGTTCCGTTATTTCCATACTGATTTGGTGGGATACCGTCCCCAGCATAAAGCATCAGTCATAAAGGCCCATCCGCCTTTTCCATTTTTGTGTGTAGAAATAAAGAAGAGGTGGGTGAATTGTATCACTTCCACCTCGTGGTCTCTTCGATGATGGTGTTCGTCGTCGGTTCCATCTTCCGCATGACATTGCGCGTCAGTTGGGCGATAAGTCTGTCCTCCTGTCCGGTGTTTTTCAATTTTTGCAGGAGGTACAGATGTATGACAAGATTTAGATTAGGGGTTTGAATAACAGCTCTGTAATGTGTGGTACAGTGGCAACCCGGACCACTGCACTGTGACTGAGGTTGGCACTAATGACCAAGTTGTCGACGCGCCATTAAGCCTCAATCCCCCCCTCTTCGATGTGCTAAGGTCATACTTTTCTAAGGCTATGTTAAATGAAGTGAATGTCTTAGCAGTTTGTATGCTTAAAGATTTGTATTTTTTAATGTCTAAACCCCACCCTCCCGCAAAAATATAGGATCAGAAGTAACCATTTCTATTCTTTGCACCTTACCTGGATCTGCAGGTAAAAATCATCAAACAATATTCTTGATGCATTCCATATGTCCCAAGTGTCTATTGTGTTGCTGTCCAAGAATTTCAGAGTATCAGTACTGGAATTAAAGTGCAACTGAGAAAGCTGTAATGGAAGTATTTTAATGCGTAAGACACTGTAATTAGGAAGTAAAGATAAAGAAATGGTTATACTTGCTGTTTTCGTACTTTGTTCATCCATTGTTCTTTGTGGTCACTGGCCGGTAATATGTTGTGGTCGAACAGAACTGGATTAACTGCAGGAGCCATTTTATCAGTAGGTTCTGGGCAAAATGTCATAAGGGGAACTAGCGCACTTTGTTCAGTGATGTAATACGTAGAATATGTGACAGGATTTGAAGAATACCAAGAAATTCTTTCTTTACATATGTATATAGTTATAGACATTGCCATTACAGAAACTATCAACCAGAAAGCTCTAAGAGCAACTCTTGAATTCCTGTTTGTAATATTTCTGAAACCAGCAACTTCAAGCAACGGTTCAGCTGATTCTTTCAATTTCGTATTCAGTCTCTTGTTTGTTGAACATTTTGAAGTGGAGAATCCGAAGTTTTTAGAACCAATATCGAAGAGGTCCGAAACTCGAGAAACAATGATTTCGAGAAAATGGAGCATACAGAGTCCAAGCCAAAGTCCAAGAGTTCCTCCAACGTCACAACAAAAAGGAATCCAAGGATAACTCATTTCCTGCTGACTGACAAATATTTTGTTCTCTGGTATGCTGATTAGTACTTGCACGTATTCACCATCAGCTGATCCGATAAAAACTGAATCGGTGTTAGCAACCACGCTGTATTGTACATCATAACAAGCTTCTGGGCATGAACATTCTTTTCGCTGATAAGCGAGTGTTGCATTGAGGAGTGTTGACATCATTTGAGTGGTTTCATTCACAGTTTTGCAGACAGGTACGTCATAAAATGAGTCCATAAAAGGTAACCTGGAATGCCAATGGTAACATTTTATGAACATTATTCAATATGAAGAAGCAATTTGTCTTTTTGTTTTACCTGCATGAGGTAATTGACTGAAGAGTGTGTTGTAAGCAATCCAATAAACATCTCACAGTGTTGGAAGAGTCTTCACTGCAAGGTTGAATACCATTCTTTCGTCTAATAAACTGAAAATGTTATATTATTATAAGTGTCAATTTCTCAATGAATTGAACATAAATCGTAAATTACCTGGGAGGGCTGAATATTGAGAAAGGTTCTTGTGTTTTTGGCCGCTATAGCTGTAGGGCTACGCATCATTAGAAATTTAAAAAGGCTATGGTCATCCGTCTCGTGGAGAAAGACCTAAAAAAAGAATTACCATAGAGAAACAAAGAGTTACTAACATATATATTGAAATTACTTCAGACAAAGTGTTCCTAGGCACAAAGATTTTATGTGCACCAGGATGCATTGCCTAGAGCAACATTAGAATATAAGCACAGTGCCTTACCAAACATTTTGTAACAAACTGGATATCGAGATTTACAATGTAAACTAAATTGTATTTTATAGTCTATTTTTTCTAGAATTTGTTGTCACTTTAAATTGTAATTACAGTGGATTAGTATTTCTGTTTTTATGAATTACTGCAAATTGTTATATTCCTTTAATATTGACTCTGTATTGATATTATCACCAGAACTGATGCTTTTATGTTACCGATACTGTTGTCAATATTGTTATAAATTTTGAGGCTTCTTTCATTGCTAATAATAGGGTCGATATTGTCTACAATGTTGTCTATGATACTGTGCAGAAACTGCTGCCATTATTGCCACCAATATTAAGGTTTCTGTTGTTACCGTAACTATGGTGTTGCGCATACTTCTCTTGTGATGAGAGAATAAAAGCAGTAAAAATAATGAACGTGTAAAAAAACCAGCAAGTACACATCTGTGCAGCAACATGCAACGTTTCGGGATTGTTCATCGCATTGTCAAGCCAAAGGAAAAAGAGAATATTTTTTGCATAAACTTAGAGCCAAAAGAAGATACCCTTAAATGGTTTACCATTTCAATGAAAAGTAAGCCTGAGCAGTAAAAGTTAGAAGGTAAAAAGTGAAGCCCAGTCACAGTCAGCATGTAAGCTAATCCTGGGAAGAAGCAGGGAAAAAGTTATTCGTGGACTGGAGGGTTGGCTATTTATGTGGGATGACCCTGGCGGGAAATATTTTTAATTCCAAATTTTTGAAGGCTTGGTATATATTTCGAAAACTGTTTCTTATTAGGCATCAAATGATTGTGGACTGGGGATCGTTGTGTTAGGATGCAAAAGGTTTCTAAATTAAGACATATATGCAATTTATTTTCTTGGAGAATAGCCTGAGTATTTTACTTGTCCGAGGTATACCCTGTCTTTTCTGGCGTTGTAAAACGAGTTGGATTTATCTTTGTATTTAAGGTTGGGGGTTTTCGATAAAAGCTTTTATTCAGTCCTGTTGCGCAGTCCCTATATAGCTAGCTGTGTATGTCGGTATGCCACACAGGATTTGACAAACAACATTTTTTTTTTA
>JAHWFP010044364.1:48770-65067 GCA_023313725.1 Lithobius niger | reverse complement strand
AAAAAAAAAGGCTTTTAAAGTATTTGGATTCCAAATAACAATGCAAAAGAAAAAAACGCATGTGACAACCCTGGATGATTGGGGGGGGGGGGGAGCCACTTGTACGGCGGCAGTACAACGTAGCTTCGGCGGCCTATTATCCATGTGATACCCTGTAGAAATTGAATCGCCCAATCAGGGCAGTAGCCAGGAATTTTCATATACCCCCGCACTAGAATTAAAATGAAGAGAGCCCCCCCCTCCCCGCCTCCACAAAACAAAGAAAAGAAAATCCCATTCGCTACAATTAAAAAATACCTTACCCACAGAAACAAGTAAACTTACAAGTGGAATTGCAAAATAAAAAAAAAATAGAAAATTAAGCAAATCCCTGTTAAACTGAATTTTACTTGAAACACACTTTTTTTCTGTCGAGCGTAATGTAACCAACCATACGTGGCGCTTCGTTCCCATTGAAATTGTATTTCTTTTTTAATACCGTTAAGATTATTTTTTTTTTAACATAACTAGTTTAATTTGTTTACCACTTTTTTTTAAAAATTAACAATCAGCACGATTTATTTTGCGACTACGTGTTCAACAATTTAACTATGCTCCTGAAGCTGACGTTTCGAAATAATGTAACCATTTTATCGTGTTGGGATTACAATTTTGTTGTTAGCTGGCAAACAAATTTTAAACGTAATCATTAACTGCTTCCAAACTGTAAGCTTTATACATAAACAGGCCATTTTCACGTCGCTTAGGCTAGGGATCGACCGATACAGGTTTTTCCCGATCCGATCCGATGCCGATAACTGTCATTCCGATCCGATCCGATGCCGATCCGATACCGATATTTAATATTTTTAACCAAGCAAAATTTATGAACTTAATAAGAACTAAAAAATACAATATTATCCTTGTTACTTCATATAATTGAAAATAAGTTATAATTATCATATTTTTACACTTTTATTGCAATGAGTTACAAAATGTTATTATTATTACACACAATGGTTCTATCTGGGTAAAATTTACCACTGCTTATCCCGTCCGGTTCCTTGTAACTTTTGGCACCTTCTCATACCAGGACCACAAGTAAAAATATGAACATATGGACCATATTTAAAGTTAAATGCCAAAAAAAATAGAAAAACCCATTTATCAGCACTGTAGTACAATGATTTTAACGCTGATTAAAATTCTTCATTACAAACGATTCAAAATTTCTGATGTTAAGTATGAGTATCCTACTTTTGTACTAACTGCATATACACAATTTGCATGAGAGAAAAAACGAAAATCGGAAATTATAAAACTTATCTTTACAGGGGCTGGTCACGCCTTTTAAATTTCAAATCAACTGTCTAGTTTCCAGGCTCTGCTCCTCAAACCCCCATCCGTAAAAAAAAAAAAATCCTAGTAATTAAAATTATTGTCTAGCAAAAAATTAATTACGAACGAATGACAAATTAACGCTGGACATTGGAAAAATATTCCTTTGCTTACTTTACTTGTCCCCCTCCTCAAACTCACGTCTAACTAAAATAGACCTCCGCTTAGGAAAACGCGATTTAAAATCACCGTAGCCCATCTAGCCAACTACCCAGCACGAACCAAAACTTGGGTGTTTCCTTTACCAATCCAAGGCTTTACCATCCACTCCTGAATTTCTTACGAATAAACCATTTTGCTGCAATATCTTTAATTGGTAATCCATATATTTCATTCAGATCCACTTGAAACTAGTTTTAAATAGATCATAGTTGCTCGGATAAACTGACTACGTCGAAGAAACCGGTTGTTTACAAAATGCTCTTTAAAAGTTGATACCCGAAAGGTGCACCTACTACCAGTAAAATGGAGGATACAGCTTGAATAATTTTAACAGTAGTAAAAACACAGGATTCGAGTAAATACTTGGATATTGTTATACTAGAGTAGTAATAAAGTATTTTTAAAAAGTAATAATTTTAAATTTGATTAGACGATTTTTTTTAATGGCCTAATGAGCATTACTTTTTCCCGGTTGTCCGCGCACTGAGCACCCTGCCGATACCAGCTAAGACAAAAGACAACACAGCAACTCCGTAGCAAATAATTAAAACGTTTCTCGTTACCGCATTTTTTATGGATTTGTATTTCTAAAATAAATTACAATTTTGACATAATATATTTTTAAAACCTTTTAAAAATCACAACCCGCTTATGCACTGTCCAGGATTACTGACTAGCACGTTTTCTGTTGGCCCTTGTGACTGAGCTCCACAACAAAGAAATCTTGCAAGGATCGGAAGTAACGCTACTAATGCTTCTACAACCATCGATTTCTTTAACTAACAAAAGGTAAACGAGATCGCAAATATAAGTTTATGTACTTTTACGTTAAATATTTAATAAAAGGAACTAAGATACACAATGTTCAGAATTAACCAAAGTTTGGGTGGTTTTGGCACGTGCTCCGGTAGGACCAGCTGGTGCTTGCTTCCCGTCGATCGCTAGACGATTTAAACGCAATGCACTAGACATAGTATTAGTATTTACAAGAATTTATAAATTGTTGGTATTGAGAGGTGACAAGCCTTTGCTAGTTAATCTGTTAAACCGAAGTAATTTACAAAACTGAAACTCGCGTTGGCAGTGAAGTTGACATCGGTATCGGACACATAAACCGATCCGATTCCGATCCGATTATCGGATGAAAAATATCGGCCGATGCCGATACCGATCCGATGATCGGTCGATCCCTAAACAACACACTCTTTTGAGGTTTAACGCAAGATTTAACTAAGCTAGGAGCAAAATAGAAAACTATGGAGAGTATGTTCCGTGATTTATGAAAATACTCGAACTTCAATAAAGACTCACAGCTAATTTACGTTGCTGCAATTTTTCGATAGTCATTAAACACCCGTTATGTGTTCAAATGCTGAAAATCTTCATCTGGCTTCCTGCATTCTGGATACTCTACTGCATCGGATCGGTTGTTGTTTGTTTTTGAAAATCGTGCGGGTGACCACTGATCTTTATTTGCTAGCGCTGTTGTCACCTGGAAGGATTTGTGCCATTGGAGGACGAGTTTTTCTTGGAGTTTTGGGTGTACGAGATGGTGGATGAAAGGGTGTGAAGGTGGTTGTAAATTCATAAGTTTAACTCCGTTGTTTTCATGGTGCTTGATTGCTAGTGATTCTTGAGCTCTTAAATGCTGGTCAAATTTTGAGTTGGATTTGATCAACGTTTGTGTGCCACTCCAGTCAATTTCGTGTTCTGTGGTGTCACAATGACTACCCACCCCGTTTGTGTGGTCTCAAGTTCTTGATGCCGTGATGTGATCAAGTAGGCATATATAAATGCCTCTCCTTGTCTCACCAATGTAGACCATGTTGCATTGTTTACGTGGGACTTCGTAGATGCCCCAGGGTGTTGTGGGGCAGTCTGAAGCCATTTGTTTTGCAAGGTTGAGTTCCAGCTTTGCTTTTCTCCTCCTTTTTAGGTATTTCGTGCTCATCTTCTTTTTTATCTTTACTGTTTGTGTTGTAGGGGTGCTTGACCTTAGTACTGGTGTTTGTCTTCTTGGCCTCAAATTGAGGATCCACTTTCTGCTGTTGTAGGGCCACCTCTTCCCTAACGCGGTTGCTGTCTGGTGGAGGTTTCAGCCTAGATTTTAGGTTGGCGCTGGTTTTTTAGTAGCTGGAGAAATTCTGTCTTCTAAGTATGGCGTTGAGGGAGTCCGTGACTCTGTGTGACGTGCTTTGCATTCTGTTGTTCTCCACGTTTTTTTTTTGCGTGTGTATCGCCTCGTCGATGATCTTCCCTGGGTAACCAAGTTTGAGGAATTCGCTTTCAGCAGGTGTGACTCAGCTAATTTTCGATGTGACTATTTCGGACCAGTCTTTTCATTTCCTGTTTAACAATCGAACGCAGTTGTGCCTGTGGGTGGCCCGATGCGAATGGAATCCCTCGAGTTGTAACTAGGTTTGGTGTATGGTGTGGTGTATGGTTTGGTGTATGGTGTATGGTTGGAAGGAGAGGAGCTTTTCTTGTCAAGTCACCAGCACGTCCAGGAAAGGCAGCTCGGTATTCTCCTTCCAACCATAACCATACACCAAACCTACAGCTACAACTCGAGGGATTCCATTCGCATTGGGCCACCCACAGGCACAACTGCGTTTGATTGTTAAACAGGAAATGAAAAGACTGGTCTGGAATTCGTCACATCGAAAATTATCTGAGCCATACCTGCTAAAAGCGAAAGACCTTAGTTACCTTAGTTAGAACTTGGTTACTCAGGGAAGATCATCGACGAGGCAATAAAAGGAGCTATACACACGTAAGAAAAACGTGGAGAACAACAGAATGCAAAGCACGTCACACAGAGACAAGAAACACCCAGAATCTCCCTTCGTATGTGCCAGGAGTCATGGACTCCCTCAACGCCATACTTAGAAGACAGAATTTTTCCAGCTACTCAAAAACCAGCGCCAACCTAAAATCTAGGCTGAAACCTCCACCAGACAGCAACCGCATTAAGGAAGAGGTGGCCCCACTGAAGTGAACGATGGCCTTCATAAGTGAAGGAGCAGAGTTATCAGAATATTTTTCAGTGAACGAAGATTTAACGTACGCAACTAGCGATCAGGAATAAAGAGCGGGAAAGATCAATGGCTTACCTGTAGGTCCATACGCAGCAGTCCTCTTCCGAAAAAGCGTTCCACAGATCGACTGGAGATCAGCTTATTCATGACTGCATACGAGCCGTAGGCCTACGAGGGATTTTTCTTGAATCTTTCAGGAGCTCTTCTAATCGACGTCCGTCGGCCATGCTGCTGACTGTCAGAGAGTGTATGTAGCGCGTGACTTGATCGGGTGCTTCAACATTGTTGCCGCAAGACGTCAACAGTGAGCTTCCTTGAAGCCAAGAAACGCGACATACGCGCCGCATCTCATAACATATACCCCACTCGCGTTCTGGCTTCATGAACGGAGTGAGGACCTTCTTCCTCCTTAGTGGGTTGCCTGACTCTCCTTTGAGTCAGACGCTCCTTGTCGAGATCTTTCTTTTCTTCTCGACCTGTTAGACTTGGTCTTTGCTTGGATTTTCTTGACTTCTTCGTTAAAAGCGTCCATCTGGTTGACCATCTCGTTGCGTTCGTCTGGTGATGCCACCAACCATCTGTCCATATAGTCGTCATGGTTCACCCTCTGAAGCATCACTCCGTCTCGTTCGAACCACTCGATTTTTAATCGGTTGTACTGCCCTACAACTTGCTTTGACGAGCGTAGAGTTGACCTCCTCTGCGGAGCGACTCCTTCTTCGAACTCCCTGCGTGCAGTTTGTATTGCCCTCTCCACAGTCTCCTGGAACTGGTCATAAACCGCAGGTTCCCCCACTGCCACTCGATCAGTTGGTGCGGCCTGTGGGCCGGGCATCACTGGCACTTGAACTGGTGCTTGTTGTGGTGGTGGCACATTCACAATTGCTTGAGCAGTTTGCGTGACTTTTCTTTCCTCAGTCGTATCGAGGCTTGGGCCCGGATCCATCCCTCTACAGGAATCCCTAGGAGTGTCCCAACCTTGCGTCACGTACTTCATGTCTCTCAAGTCCATTTCAGTGTTTGTCTGGTAGCAAACATTTTCTTCAAACCTTACGTCCCGACTTTCTACTACCTTGCGTAGCTCGGGTACCCACAGTCTGTAGCCACTTCTTCCTACATCATATCCCACGAGATATCCAACCCTGGACCTAGCGTCCAACTTGTTCTGTGCGGGCTCAAAAATTTTTACGTAGGCTTTGCATCCAAGTTTCCTAAACCTTAACACGTTGTTTATGTGGCCTTGCCAGCTGTGTATGGGGGATTCGACTGCTAGTCTTCCCACTCCTGCATTACGCAAGTAGCATACCATCCGTACAACTTCTCCCCACAGAAACTTTGGGATACCACCCCCCACTAACGTTGTACGGACTTTCTCCATCAATGTGCGATTCAGTCGTTCTGCGACTCCATTTTCTTGTGGAGAATAAGGGTGCGTTTTAAGATGCTTAATGCCATTCTCTTCTAAATAGGCTTCGAAGAATCGTCCACAATTCTCCTCCATTGTCCGATCGGACGGCTTTTATCCTTTGCCCAGTCTCGGCTTCCACTTCAGTTTTCCAAGCCTTGAACTTTGCGAAAACATCACTCTTTTTTTTCAACAGGATTATCCACGCTCGCCTCATGTGGTCATCGATGAAGCTCAGATAGTACCTCGCGCCATTCAACGTAGGCACAGGCATTGGTCCGCAAACGTCAGTGTGGATTAGCCCTAGTCTAGAGCTCGCTCTCTTGACTTTTCTAGCCTTGAATGGTAGTCTTGGAAAACGTCCGACCTGGCATGCATCGCATTTCTGACTTGGACGACGAATGTTGGCATCTTCTAGGCCACGAACTAATTCCTGTCTCTGCATACGTTTTATTAGTTCATAAGGCATATGACCTAGCCTTTCATGCCACCGGTGGAAATCGTTTCTTTCCGAACTTCTTTCTTCCCCCACAATCGATTCCTCACTCGAATTGATTTCTCTTCGTCCAAGATTTCTTTTCCTTTCTTGCATGTTTAATTTCTTTACTTGATGTTTCTGTGATGGTCCCTTTAATGGCGTCTCGACATCCAGAGGATACAGATTATCCCATCGTCTGTTAATGTCCAGCATGAGTCTCCCATTCGGGTCTTCCACCGTACATCTGTCATCCGGGAACGATACTCTACACTTCGCCTTTTGTAGAATTCCAACGGATACAACATTAGTCTTTAATGTCGGTACATGGTAAGCTTGTACAAATTCGATACACCTGCCTTTCACCACTAGCACTATTGTCCCTACCCCCATGACTGGGACTGGAGTATCGTCGGCTGCCAATGCGTACCTATTTTTCATGACTTTATACTTTGTGAAGTCATTCCTGTCGTTTGTCATCACCACCGAAGCTCCCGAGTCAATAATCCACTCATTCTGGTCCTTGGGATTTCTCTTCGATGACTGCATTGCAACCTTCGAGATCCTGCACCACAGGTTTGAGTTGCGTTGGCCTGACCTCTTATTCTTGTTGTCCTGCGATGACTCACTGTCGCTTGACTTGCTCCTGTTGTTTCGCCGCTGCAAACAATCTCGAGCGTAATGGCCTCTTTTGTTACAGGCGTAACACTTGACACTTGACTTGTCCTTTGCCGCTCTCTGAATATTATTCTTCTTAGTCTTCTTTTGCTTCACAACTAACGTGCACTTCTCATCGTCATCCACTACACTCGGGCGATCCCACCTTGAAGATCTGCGCTCGTCTTCTAACAAGAAGTTTTCTATGTAGTCTGGATTGAAGATTGCTGCATCAAGAGAATCTGTTGCTCTAAGAACGTCATTATATTCGGCTGGCAAACCACACAACATCAATAACGTGACAAACTCGTCGGATATTGTAGGACACTGTGTCATCTTGGCCACCCTAACTAAATCTCTAATTCTAGTCAAATAGTCAGACAGTCTCTCATTAGTCATCATCTTACAACTAATTAGGTCCTTTAATGCCGTAATCGTCCTCATCCGTGTGACAGCGGCATACTTTGCTTTTAAGTCATTCCACAGCTTTTTCGGTTCCACTACGTCTCTGTAGTTCCGCTGTATTGACTGCTGCAACGTGATGAAGAGCACTCGCAAACACTTCGTATTTTCTTCTTCATACTTGGGCAAATTTGCATCCCCAGCTGCAGGTTTAGTAGCTGTACCACTAGCATACTTCCATAAAGCTTTTTCCTTAAGTAACAGCTCCGTTGAGAAGGACCAATCGAAGTAGTTTTGCCCATTGAACCTCTCTATTCCGAAAGCAGGGGTGTTGTTTACTTCTGCGTGTCCCGCCATTTTTCTTGCTTCCGTTTTCGGGTTTTCCCCAACGCTTGGCGTCCGTCAGAATAAAAACGTTGATTTCACTTATTATTCCCTTTTGGCAAAATAATAACGTATTATTTTTCTTCAAAATTAATAGTGAACAATCTTCAACATCATTTTATCTGCATTTCAGTCGTCTTGAAAACCGAAACTGGCCGTTGACGCTCAACTTCACGAATAGCGTTAAAAACCAAGATGGCGGCTCACGTAAACAAACATCGGCGCTCCGAATACGAATTCAAAATTCCAAGCCATTTTTAATCGTTTCCCCTACGAGCTCTATTCCCCTCGTAGAAATCGCTTACGTTACGTTTCAAGTACGTTAATTACAACGTGGGAGGGACCCATAACCTTCTGAAGTGAACGATGGCCTTCATAAGTGAAGGAGCAGAGTTATCAGAATATTTTTCAGTGAACGAAGATTTAACGTACGCAACTAGCGATCAGGAATAAAGAGCGGGAAAGATCAATGGCTTACCTGTAGGTCCATACGCAGCAGTCCTCTTCCGAAAAAGCGTTCCACAGATCGACTGGAGATCAGCTTATTCATGACTGCATATGAGCCGTAGGCCTACGAGGGATTTTTCTTGAATCTTTCAGGAGCTCTTCTCATCGACGTCCGTCACCCATGCTGCTAACTGTCAGAGAGTGTATGTAGCGCGTGACTTGATCGGGCGCTTCAACATTGTTGCCGCAAGACGTCAACAGTGAGCTTCCTTGAAGCCAAGAAACGCGACATACGCGCCGCGTCTCATAACACCCACAACAGCAGAAAGTGCATCCTCAATTTGAGGCCAAGAAAACAAACACCTGTACTAAGGTCAAGCACCCCTACAACAAACGCAGTAAAGATAAAAAAGAAGATGGCCACGAAATGCCTAAAAAGGAGGAGAAAAGCAAAGCTGGAACTCAACCTAGCAGAAAACAAATAGCTTCAGACTGCCCCACAACACCCTGGGAAATCTACAAAGTCCCATGTGAACAATGCAACATGGTCTACATTGGTGAGACAAGGAGAGGCATTAATTTACGCCTACTTGATCACATCACGGCATCAAGAACTCGAGACGACACAAACGGGGTGGGTAGCCATTGTGACACCACAGAACACGAAATCGACTGGAGTGGCACGCAAACGTTGATCAAATCCAACTCAAAATTTGACCAGCATTTAAGAGCTCTTGAATCACTAGCAGTCAATTACCATGAAAAAATTAAACTTATGAATTTACAACCACCTTCACACCCTTTCATCCACCATCTCGTACACCCAAAACTCCCAAGAAAAACTCGTCCTCCAATGGCACAAATCCCTCCAGGTGACAACAGCGCTAGCAAATAAAGATCAGTGGTCACGTGCACGATTTTCGAAAACAAACAACGGGTGTTTAATGACTATCGAAAATTTGCAGCAACGTAAATTAGTTGTGAGTCATTAATGAAGTTCGAGTATTTTCATAAATCATGAGTTGTACACTTCAATGTAAACGATCCTTTAGTATGTTTCCGTAACTGGCAGTTTACTGCTAAGTTAGGAGCACCTAACTGTGGTACCGGAATCTGTATGTCACCACTACTGAATAAAGAGCCAACTCCAAAATCGCATACCTTTACTTCCAAGACACTCACTCTGTCTAGCTAATTTTCGATAGCTTCTTGCGTCCTCTTCAGGCTTCATAAATAAGCACTTAAAAAATTGTGGGTGTTTAACATTCAGTAGAATCAAGTGTATATGGATCCATATACACTTGGTAGAATGGAGCCCCACACAAGCAGTAGTTTCTGCTGTTTAGCTTACTAAAGCCAGTTAGGTTTTGTGCTTGTTAATTTGTTTGAGCTCTCATCACATCTCTGCTCACTGCTGGTTTGCAAGTCTGGCAGACATTGCCACGTGTATTTGTGGGGTAGCCTCTCTAGCTCTCTCCCGTCCAGTCACCAAAGCCTGCTCACCTGCTGGGCAAAATTCACCTCGCATTAGGTGTCTTGCATTCGAAGAAGATGGCATGAAGTCAGCAGGGATCTGTCAAAAATGTACTAGATAGAGTGAGTGTCTTGGAAGTGAAAGTGTGTGATTTTGACATTGACTTTTTATTCTATAGTCATGGAGTTTCACAGCATGAACTTACTGTTTTCGAGTACGTCACCGCCTGTATGAGACGTGTGTGCCACGTTGCCAAGGCTAATTTTAGGTCATTTGGTTATAAACAGTATAGGCTACGTTTAAAATGCCAACCATTGTTACAGTAATAATATAAAAATTAACGAAGAGACAATCAGTCGTTTGTTTACCCTAACCAACAATCGAATAGAGTAACCCTGGCGTGGCGTACCTCTGCGTCAGTGGCCAGCACAATGTCTTCTCACACTCCAAGGACACAAACTTTGTTTTATCGACCCTCTCATATGTCAATCCAGTAGACATAAGAGTCTTGTCCAGTAGACCTTAGAAAGCTTTACTATTTCACAACTTTTACTCACCACACACCAAATACATCTTGTTTGAAGCATGGTTTGTACCGGTCTAATTTATGCATTTACCAAATTGTACAGTTTTCTTTAGCTTCTTGTATTATTGCAGAAAAAAAGCTAATTGTATATCTCATGTAAATCTAAGCATAATGTCGAAAACTGTTCGTCTCTAGCTTATACGATCACTGATAGGCTACGTTGCTGTTTGAGTGTCGGTGTTTATTGCTGCAGCGATTTACGAGAGAATTTGAAGGATAGGGAGTACAGCTTAAAAGGAGGATGTTCGCCACTGCATCGTGAGGACAGGATTCGAGGGTTAGATTAGGGTTGTCAATGGGATTCGAAGACAGCATCAGGATGGTAAAGTGAATCGCAATTTCATAACCAATCACAGTGGTTCAGTTGTTGAAAATGGTTTGTAATGCACACCTCACTTAACACAATAGAGCTGGACCACTTTCACAATGTGAGAATTGTTGGGGAAATGGCGCGAACCATTTTGGCGGTTCGTGCCCAGACTGCAAAAAAGACACTGAGGCACGACATTGTTGGGACACGTGCTGTGTATGTTGTCTCTCGGTAAACAAGATGTCGTCGTGTCAGGACGTGTGCTTCGAGAGCGTGTGTTTAGGCTAATCTGTTAGATAGGGAAAGTTTAGGTAGGAACCAAAACTGACTTCTATCGATGGACTAGTAACTCCCGAAAGCAACCAACTGTACTTAATCGGCACCTGGCCGTGTACAGCGCATAACGAGACCGTTGGAGGTGGAGAAAACGAATTGTGACCGTTGTTGGAAGACGGGACAACGACTTGAATTCAAGATCACTGGAATACTTTGCAAAGGTAAATAAAATCTGCAAATGCAGTCGAGATTTATCCTTTCAAAGGGTTATGGGCCCAGCACGCTTACGCTGTCACAGAATTTGCAGACAACGTACGTTCATATTAGTGACCCTAAAGAACTGTGGGGTATTCTGAAGGAAAGGTTTGCTGAAGGGACAAGGCTACGTAAATTGTTTGCATTCCGTGAGTTAATTCAGTGCCGGATGAATTAAAACGAGGTTATTAATGCATATCTTCAACGAATGAAAACACTAGTGCAAGTGGCTAAAAGCGTTGATTGCTTAGGTCTGACTGAGGAGTTTGTAGTGCTGTTCATGCTTAGTAACCTACCAAAGTCATTTGATAAAGTTCTTCTGAAAACGGACTCATTTAGAGACGAAAACTACATGCCTAGAGATGTTGAGTTTTCTTCTGGAAGAAGCACAGAAGGGTGCTACGTTGAATGAGGAGAAGAGTGGGGATGACATACGGTCATTATTTATCAAAACTCTACTAAGTCCAAACTTCAAAGACAAGAGAGACGAGAAAAGAGCTAAGCCAAAGCAGAAGGTCTAGTGTTTTGCTTGCCGAAAGGAGGGCCATTTTGCAACAGAATGTCGGAGAAGGCAGTCCAAGAAAGATTCGACATTGGAAGACGAATCATCCTTGAAGGTGGAACATGCCAAGTCAATGTGGTTCAGGAGTCCCACGTTGGCGCGACTGCAAAGTAGCAGCCAAAGCAAGCCCGAGAAGAATGGGAAGTCGAAGCAGACTAGTAAACCGTTCATTGAAACAGTTAAGGAAAACCAGTGTCGATACATACCATCCAAGTCAATAGTGGGGGAAGGTAAACAGCCAATAAGGAGGACTGATCCCACCACTAACACTTTCATGTTAAGTAGCGGAAGATGAACGGGCCGCTTCACCTACAGGTACGAGTAGAGCATCTGATCCAGAAGTTGCAGACGTGCAACAGGTTTCCGGAGGCGAAAAGGCAAAAGATGAACACGTCATCGCCACTTCGAAGACGAGTGGTATGCCGGGAAACCAGACAGACGTTGTAAAAGTACAACATGGACCTCAGTTGTCGCCTAGGTCGGCGAAGAGGCAAAGAAGAGCTCTTGCAAAAGCACAGTGAGCAGTGCAACAAGAAGCCAAGGGTGAAGGTGCAAAGAAGATTGCATCGCAGAGCGAACCATCTCCAGGGTTGTCGAAAGACTTTGCAGAGAGATACAACCTTTTGACCATCGAATGGGTCAAAGATGGAGACGGAAACCTGATGCCACATATTGACCACAGTGGATACATGATGCGCTGGGCAAAGGCCCCTCCGGACAAGCAGAAGGAGATGTCTCTGCAAGATAAGGAGCTTTTTGAAGAGGTAAAGCTAATGAAGAGGTCGACACGCAACTGTCTGGGACAAGTCGACAAGACTTCCAGAAGAGTCTGTCTTAGAAGAGAGGCAGAGCACTCACTAGGAAGTGAGACCCCACTTGGGTTTTGCAGCCTAGACACGAGTGGGGGATTATTTTGGGAAAATGGCACGAACCATTTTGGTGGTTCGTGCCCAAACTGCAAAAATGACAGTGAGGCACGACATTGTTGAGACACGTGCTGTGTGTGTTATCGTCTCTCTGTAAACAAGATGTCGTCGTGTCAGGACGTGTGCTTCGAGGGCGTGCATTTAGGCTAGTCTACTAGATAGGGAATGTTTAGGTAGGGACCAAAACTGACTTCTAGCGATGAACTAGTAACTCCCAGAAGCAACCAACTGTACTGATCGGCATCTGGCCTTGTACAGCGCGTAACGAGACCGCTGGAGTTGGAGAAGACGTCTTGTGGCTGCCGTTGGAAGACAGGACAACGACTTGACTTCAAGACCACTGGAATACTTTGTGAAGGTGAATAAATCTGCAAATGCAGCCGAGATTTATCCTTTCAATAATTGAAAGTGGTACTGAGTTAAAGGATGGACTGAGCTTGGGGAGCTGTTGCAATACAGAGACTGTTGAAAGTGAAATTAGTTAAGACTATTTTCAGGACCTAAAAAGGCTTAGGGGAACTTTAGGGGTAAAGCAGGCCTAGATTAAGTTAGGGGCTCAGGGACAAATGGTTAGAACTAAGTTCTAGTTTTAAATTAGAACCAAAAGAGGTTCTCATTAGAGAGCGGAAGATTGGGGAAAAGTGCTGGACGAACTCGCCCTGACGAAATAAGTTCTTGATGGGGAATTTGGCTCATCTCATGTGATACAAGAATAGGATGACATTTGATGTGATGCTGGAAACATGACAAAAGCTCATTGTTTTAAACTCTGAATGAATACAATGTACAGCTTTTCCGCATGTTTGAGTGTGAAAATCTTGTTGAGACCAAAGGCTGACGACGTTGATTTCTTGAGACGCTGCTTGACAGTTCAAACATCAGCAAATTAATGAGAGATCGCTACAATGCTATGGTATTCACCTTTTTCGTAATGCTTAAAATTGTGTGTATTGTGTATAAATAGTGTGTAATTTTAAACTACTGGTGGCTATTGTGGTATACCCTACTAGGCTTTTCTGCACACTACAGGAGGCCCCTCACTGTAGGAATGGGCCTCCCCAAGTATCCCCGAATTCACAGGCGGGCCAGTCCGACATTGATTGCGATCTTAACGTTTTGTTGCAGTTTTGTGCCAACGACCCTGACATCTTCCTGGAAGCCTCTCGCCTTGTAGAAGGATTGTGCGATGGTGTGGATTTGAATTTGGGTTGTCCGCAAGCTATAGCCAGGAGAGGCCATTATGGGGCCTACTTACAGGATGATTGGGATCTCATCTCAAAAATGGGTAAGCTGAAAACGGCTCAAACAAGCCTTGCAGCCGTTACTGTTGTTTAACTTAGGGTTTGCATTAGGCTGCATATTACATAGAACTGTAGCCTAATTCGGAGGCCCAACTCTTAAAATTCCTTTACAGGAAACAAATTCCAAGGGTTGTAGTACTGAACTACTGCAGAAATTTGCTGAAAATCTGTCGTGTACAGCCCCTTTCACTGAAAGCCCGAAGCTACTTTCTTTTCAAGTGTCCGCGGCGTACTGTTAGTTAAAAATTTGGTTAATTTTCGGCTAGCCTGAAATAAGTAATGCCAATCTTGTCTTATTTTCGTCTATAAATTAGGGCTTATTTGTGGCTTGGTCATATTGTGCGTGAGTATTAAACAATTTCCAGTGAGAATAATATCAGCAGCAATGGTGTAAAGACATTGGAAAGTCAGGCGACACACATATAACTTTCAGCATCGTTCTTGAAGGTGATATGTGTGTTTCCGGATTTCCAATGCCTGACAACACTTGTCTTCTCTGTTTACTGGTGTTTGCAATAGTATAAAGGTTTGACGCATCGCTTTCAACAATTATATAATGTAGGAAGGACTGCAAGGCAACAAATTGAAATCTTCTTTCAGCTTAGGCATTGTCGTAGTATTTTTCAGCGACTGGGCTAGGCTCGGCCACAAGATTTATAGTGGTTGTGCAGCTAAATGAGAAATTCTGTACGATGGCTGATGTAATATCATATGGTAATATCATATGCTTACACATACAGCCATACAGTATATATTTTTGGAGTCAACAGTGACCTAGTCGATAGCACTAAAAAAAACATCAAAATGCTTGAAAATTTGGCCAAGTTGTTGGAAAAAGAAAATTATCAGTACAAAGCCTTGAAAACGAAAAATGTTGCTTAAGTCTGTTAAAAATGGAACTCAACCGTCACCATTTGGCCTTCGAAAAAATGGCTAAGTCCCACAGCAGGTCAAACGGTCGGGGCTCAAAAACTGGCCGTGTAAACTTGATGAAACTCGGTGTGAGGGTAGCCCTCGTCCGTACGCACATTTTAAGCCCAACCACAAGTCCGTGCGCAAATTAGAAACTTCGTATTGTTCACCAGATTTGTCATTGATTAAGGCATTAAAAAGTCAAACTTTGAGAGGCCTGGAATATGCTTTGTAATAGGCTAGGCTTTTTTTTTAAACTACAATTGCATTTATTTTACAGTGAGCGCTGTGCACACAAATCTTTCGATCCCAATCACATCCAAGATTAGAATATTTGACGATGTTGAAAAGAGTGTCAAGTACGCACAGATGCTGGAATCCGCTGGTTGTCTGGTAAGTTGATTTGGGTCTTTTGAAAATGACAACTTACTCTGTATAGATATTTTTAATTTAAAGGCACAGAATCAGTTTTGTAATTTGATCACGTTGAGAAAGTGACTTTCAAAATGTCATGGTTGCTTTTCCTGGGCCATTGCCTATGGTGCTGCAATGAAGGACGTTAAGGAAAATTGTAAAAAAAAAATTTTGTGGATTCTAGATGGGGAAAGAATTTGATAAAAAAAAATGAACGGAGGTGAGTAGTTTATA
Source organism: Lithobius niger (assembly GCA_023313725.1). Lineage (NCBI taxonomy): Eukaryota > Metazoa > Arthropoda > Chilopoda > Lithobiomorpha > Lithobiidae > Lithobius > Lithobius niger. Next base: position 49,470 of record JAHWFP010044364.1, on the reverse strand, counting down.
AATAAAACTGTGTTGTTGCCTTTGATATTGCAAATTGCTTTAGCCGTCTACAATATCGAAACAGACCACTTACCTTACTGGAGAAACCGGAAATAACGTTCCATGCGGGAAGGAAAAACCTTGTACTGGCACTGGAAAAATTTGCGATGGTTAACTGAACCGCTGCTACTAAATACTGGAGCTGCTACTACACATTTTAGTATTCTGCTACTAACATCATTGGCTCGGCTACTATACATTACTGGATCGGCTACTAAACATTACTGGATCTACTAAGCTTTACTGGATCTGCGACTAAACATATCTGGACGTGCTACTAAACATCACTGAATCGGCTACTAAACATCGCTGGATCTACTACTAAACATCGCTGGATCTGCTACTAAACATCGTTGATTCTGCTACTAAAAATTGCTGGATATGCTACTAAGCATCACTGGATCTGCTAGTAAACATTGCTGAATATGCCATTAAACATAACTGGAGTAGCTACTGAACATCACTGGATCTGCCACTAAACATTGGAAATGCCACTAACATTCTTGAATGTGCTACTAAACGTTACTGGATCTGCTACCAAACATTACTGGATATGCTACTAAACATTACTGGAGCTGCTACTAAACATCACTAGATCTGCTGCTAAGCTTTACTGGATATGCTGCTAAGCTTTACTGGATCTGCTACCAAACGTCACTGG
>JAHWFP010044364.1:24431-43770 GCA_023313725.1 Lithobius niger | reverse complement strand
TCTTTTCTTGCTGTGAACGCACGATTCCATGCAGGGAGGCGGGCGGGGGCCCAGTTTTGTAACACAGTTTCGTCGGATTCCACTCAGAGAACTTAGATTCTCCTGGCGAGAACAAGTTCTCTGGGAGAATCTTCATTTCTCCTTCGTAGAATCCTCCTCACTGTGTTACAACATTGGGATAGATTAGGAAGCAGTGCACACCTCGGAATCGCTCCGAATATGGCTGTGGTGACCTTGGTCCCACTTAATAATCAACCAGTACCTACACCCCAGACTACCCAGCGACCCCACTCATCCGCCACCTCGGCGTCCAAGTACGGGTCCCAGAGAAGGGCCCCTGCGCTCTTCAAGGGATAAGGTCCCTCCCTGGCGCAGGCCAACAGCCGGACGAACCAGGCTGCACACTGCCAATCCGGTGTCACTAGTACTGCCCACTCAACTCGGTCCACGATGAGCTTGTCTACGCAACGTCCAATTAAAGGACACGGGGGAAAAAGATACGGAAAGAACGGGCCCCAGTTCACACTGAACGCATCCACAAACTCTGCCCCTGGGCAGCGTCCCCACGACCCAAATCGCTGCAATTGGGCCGTCGCCTCCGATGCGAATACGTCCACGTCTGGCGTCCCAAACCACCTACAAATCTTCTGGAACGCCGCAGTACATAATCGGGAGTCAAATCTGTCCCAGAAATTTCGAGACAGCCCATCCGCTGTCACATTCAACTTCCCCGGCACAAATGCCGCCTGCATCACACAATCCAACTGACTTCTACGCTGCTCTAGGCAACGGACCATGGCATTTAGCATCTGGGACTTTGTACCCCCTTGATGATTCACATATGCCACAGCCACTACATTATCCGAAAGGATTCGCACGACCCGTCCCCTGACCAGGTCTCCAAAAACGTCTAGCGCTTTAAGCATAGCCAATAATTCCCTTACATTTATGTGCAAGGCAGCCTCCCTGGGCTGCCACCTCCCCTGCGCTTGCGAATCCCCAGTGGCTGCTCCCCAGCCCATGTCCGACGCGTCCGTTGTCACCACTACTGCGGCCTCCACCGAGACCCACGATTTTGCTACCACTGAGCGACCCAGAGCCTTCGCCCACCAGTCCAAATCTTCGCAAGAACCGCGCGAGAGGCTTCCTCCGTGCACTCCCGCACGACACCAGGTCACCAGGTCATGTTGCCACCAACATGTGTGCAACTTGCCGTTCTCCACGGCACACAACAAACTTTCTGCCAGCCCCAACAACCGTTGAAGCTCCTTAACAACCGTGACCGGGTCTTGTTGCAGCCTCGCAACCACGCATACCATACAAGCCTGCTTCTCAGGCGGCAGCACAAAACGGGCTGACTCTAGATCCAACATCATTCCCAAAAATCGCAACGCCTGCGACGGTACCAGCACACTCTTTTCGTAATTTACGAAAAATCCCAACTTCCGCAAGGTTTCCAACATTCTCCGCACATCCCGCCGCACACTTGCTGCGGACGGGCCTACTACTGCAAAATCATGCAGGTAAATAAAAATTAACACACCGGCCCGGCGCAAGAAGCGCCTCACCACTGACATAAGCTTCATAAAAGTACCCGGGGCTGAAGCCAACCCAAACGGCAGCACACAAAAACGGTATAGACAACCTTGCCAGGAAAACATTAACAACCTTCGTGCACCGTCCTTTATTGCCGCTGCATAGTATGCTTGAGACAGATCTATGGTAGCCATCCACCACCCTGGTTGTAAATGTTCTACCACCCTTGGTAGTGTATCCAAGTAGCACTTCCGTACAACTACAAAGTCATTCAAGCCTTTTAGGTTCAAAATTATCCTGATCGATCCGTCCGGCTTTGCCACTGAAAATATTGGCGACACAAATCCTACACTTCCGTTTTTCACTCTCTCAATTACACCTTGAGCTAACATCTCACTCAATTTCGGGGCAATCTCCTTCGCATCGTCAAACAACGGCGGCCTCGCCGAAACCGCCCTCAGCGGTGGCGTATTTCCCAACTCTAGACCAGCACCGTCTACAATATCCAACACCCCCGGCGACGCCCCAATGGCCGCCCACTCTGCCCTATGGCCTCTCAAACTTCCAGCACGCCATGTGCTCATTATTTTCAAGCTCCGTTCCAGCGCTTGTTTTCCAACAATCCAACCGCACACACAACAAAACTCATCTACTCCCGCTCGGTATCGCTGATGCCTTACACGCCCCAGTGTTTCGCATCGCCCAAAAAAAAAAAATTTAAAACCGAGCCATCCGTACTTTCTTATCACCAACACCAACTACTTTTTCCACCGTCCGCCACTCGCGGCTCCCGCCGGTTCAGTCAGCTACCGACTCCGACAATGGGTTTCACATATGAACTCCCAACCACACCTTCTCCTTCAAATTCCGTCACACAAACCAGAAACAAATACTACGAACCTGACAATCCGCATTAAACCACTGCCGCCACGTTCTCAAGAAGCAATTATATCCACGTGCGGACGTACTCGGCCGGCCTAACAGGCCGCCACGTTTTTCGTTCCCACAAATTCTGCTGTTACCATGCCGGCCGCCATCTTAATACTCTCCAACCAGTATCGATAGAAATACTCACCACCAATCGCGTAGCTTCGTAGCCACGCTGCTTTGCTTGGAAAGATGGCGCACCTCAGTTCAACTGCGAAAACGATCATTCGAAACGAATTCCCCTTAGGAATTCAACAATCTTAGCTTAAGAACGTCTGACTGCACGTGCCAGCGGCAAGAAAAAGAGTGAGTGGACGCGGACAGGGTAGGGGGAAGCGGGATAGAGGCGGAAGTGACGCAATATTTTGCATAAATGACTGCGTTGAGGTAAAAAAGCGCCGTAGGCATAGGGAAGGATCCCAATGTTGTAACACAGTGAGGAGGATTCTACGAAGGAGAACTGTTTTTCAGTAAATATCAAAGTACACTGTAACGTTTAATTTAGTCTACTACTAGGCACGTCAAACATAACCAAAAGAAGAAAAAAATGGTGCAACCTGTTTGGACATAATGTCCTGCCCCCTCTTTTCACGTTGCAAGTGTGCAATCCAAAATGTATGGACCATACCCACTAATCGAAGTTCTATAGGAAGGGAAGAAAGCATATTTAAGATGTCCACAGGAAAACTCAAAAAAAAAAACTAAAAATTAAAAAACATACGTCAAATATACAGAAATATTCGAATATATATTCTGGACCCCCCCTTGAACGTGGTTCCAGGGGCGAATCGTCAAGTTAAACTCTGCAGCAAAAGGCAGTGACTTGGTGGTTGCTGCTACTGGTTTCCATCCGGTTACCACTACTGATAACTGGTAACTGTAGAAACTAGAAAGTGAGGAATCTAACATCGTAATTGTAGAACACTTTGATTAATATTCAGCGATAGCAGTCTTTGTACACAGGCACTTAATAAATTGGTCCCAGTTTTTACTGCAGCTGTTGACTTTAGATCATGTAAACTTTAACTAAAGAAGTATGCCACTAGTTAAAACAAAATCGTAGCTAAAGTTTTCATAAAGTTACATTTTTTGTTAGAAAGAGGAACTCGAGTCAAATCCGAAGAGATTTCCAGCATAAGTGCTGTGCGAAATTTTATAAATTTCAAAAGTTTTATAGCGTGCGTTGTCATACTCTAATTCTGGGAGATGGTTAAGAGTCCTACAACATATTTACTAAACTGCGAAAACATTAAACAGCCCCATACTTCCTCAGTAGTAGAACCCTTTTACAGTATGCACTCTGCTGCATTTCGGCTTCCCCTTTACTAGGCTTACTGCACCACGAATATAGATCAGTGCCAGAGACACATTTTCTACTATCTAGGCAAAGAAACTGAGGTAAGGAATGTTGACCTTACTACATATACAAACCAGGTGGATCCCAGTTGCCAAAGAGCAGACAGTTTACGTATGCTACGCGATACTGATCGGCTGTTTTCCAAAATAGAGCTTGCTGGTTGAAGGATCGTGTCATGTGACCACATTCCTAAGTCTCTACCTCGGACTCACCCGACCATCATACTAAACAATGGTAGCAGTGTGTACAATCCGTTACTTTTCAACCGCTTCTTAGAATGTGAAAGATTGGTGCTCAAGTCAAAATACAATTGCAGGGAACGTTGCGTCTTTTTTCACTTACATCTTGCACATGCTGACATTACAAGAGCTAGGCAACAACTGACCACCAGCAACAGGGTTACTTGATGCAACATTCATTACATAGCATGCCCTCAGCATCATAAGGCACGTTTAACGGGCACGGTTAGGAAGTTTAATTGTATTTGAAGTGTTTTATAACATCCCCTTCAAATTACAGTGTTGACTAGTTTAATTGCTTATTTAATTTTTCAATTTTTTGTGCATTTTAGTTTGTTTTTGCCCGAGTTCCGAGATCTACAGGAGGAGTTAGCAAAAGCTGCAAACTTGGAAGGTTTTCGAAAGCTAGCGATAAAGCTTAAAGAAAGATTCAAGGTTAGTAAGAGTTTCGTGTATGCTGGGTATTAAAATTATAATCGTGAAAAAAAAACTACTTCAAATTTTGTTTGGTGTGGCCATAATGCAAAGTTAATGTAAAATACATGTTTAACTTGGGCGGGAGGGGGGGGGGTTTGCGAGTTAGTGTACTCTAGGACTGAAGCTTTTAATAATAACATCTAGACAACCACAGCTCATTCAAATACCGTAAGTAGCCTGGCAAACCTTCGACCCACTCCCCTAAAATGTTATAAAGTCAGAAATCGGGACATTACCTAGTTGCAGGCAGCATCTATTTCACGATTTCTTGCCTTAAAGCATTTTATGTAGTAATTTTTGATAGAAATTGACTAAAAGCTTAATACGTAAAGCAAACTAAATGAAGTAGTAAACTTAATTTGTGAACAAATGAGAATAAAGGTATTGTGTTCATGATAGGCAGAATCCGGATCACAGGCGTGATTGATTGCATAAACGCAGAATTTTCGCAGTGGCGTTAGGCCTAAACACCCTCGTGTACATAAGTAAGATTCAAGAAATTAATTATAACTTTGTTACAGCCACCCCCATTTTCAATTGAATTAATTTTAATAGCCCATGGGCGTTTAATAGGCAATTTATGGTAAATAACACGCTGGAAGCTTTCGACTGCCTAGCGGCCACCTGCAAAGCGAAAGCAGCATATAGCAAAGGGCATGAGTATGAGGTGCCTGTAAATGGCTGTTAGGCAACCGAAGGCTTACAGTGTATTTTGAGTTGTAGTGGGCTGGATGTTACCATTTGACAAGATCCCATAATGAAGTATCAAGTTTGTTTAAAGCATAGTTTCTAAACAGGGTAGAGATGCACATTGCACATGCTAGAATATGTATTCCTTAGAGCCCAATGAACGTAGTGCATTGAAAGATGTACGTTACATGTAAAGTTTTTATTTTGTCGTTTAGGACGTTACCAGTGAACCTGTGGGTGTGTGGGATATGCCCTTTCAGTTGCCACAGCCCGTCTATATTTGCCAACCTTACGTCCGACCAGTGTAAGTGACTAATCCTATAATTGCAATTCCCCAAACCTTTAATTTTAATTTTTCCGCGTAACAAGAATTGGGGGCACCCTTGTATTCTGAAAAAGTTCACTGCAGCTCCACAATGATACCAAGAAAATAACTTAAAGGCAGTCTAAAGGGCAACATCTATTGCTACTAATACACTGTGGTACTTTGTAAACTAAAAAAAAAAATTTTAACATTTGGTAGTGAATTCCAACATTTTAAATACAAAGAAAAATTGGTCACGGCAATTCAACTTAGGATAGCTGTGTTGCAATTTTTATGGAATAGTCCCTAGTGCAACCCCGCTATGCCCGGTACAAGGAAGAACGCCAGAAGGATGGTAAATTCAGGGTTTATTCCAGGGCCACGCGGTCTGTCCTTAGGAGATGTTGTCCAGTGGTTCAAGGATGCTCTGATCAGGGCTACTAGCAGGGTGGCACACTTCAGGAGGAGTTCCTAGCTGGTTGGGGACCAGCTCCCAGAGTGAGGCTGCAAGGGGCTGCAAGGCCTTAAGTACCTAGAGCTGCCGCCAGTATCTGCCACTGGTGGTGCAAGGTACTTCCTGTACTATATCCTGGTATCCCATGATCCATCTCTGCTAGCAGCTACCCCTAGGGGCAGACAAGGCCAGAGCCATCCAGACCCCTGATCTCCAGGGACTGGACCATACATCAAAGTACATAGCATTACTGGAATACATCAATAAAGATACAGAGTGTACAGAATAGATAATATGGAGCCATAGCATCAAGGTAAAGAGCCCCACTAAGGCCCTAGCTTAAGGAGTATGAGGAAGCTGTGGAAACCGTCGTTGCACTAGTACACTTCGAGGTATAGCGCTAAAAGAAAAGGGTATAGTTCACTTTGACAATCTTGCGCGCAAGTCACATATTATAGGTCAGCCCTCAATCTTCGCAATTCAAGAGCTTCCAAGCCACATAGATTTAGTCTCGCCTGGTAAGTGAAAGCACACAAGCTAGTGAAAAAGTTTCTAAAATGCCTCTGAATACCCAGTATTCTGTAATAGGAGTGGTTACCATACTGGGCTGGCATACTCAAGCATACGCTCAAGCTTTGGCCAAGAAATTGTTTAATCTGGTTATTGTATGACTGATTAAGGTTAGTGGAAACTTGTTTGGCCATATGGATCTTACAAAAACCTTAAAATGCCCAAACGAGACTGAAGATCACCCGGTTTAAAAAATTGTTTGATCGTAGCTCCTCTCTTACGGGTTACAATAAAAATGTGTGTTGTTAGTGTGTGGCAAAGTAAGGCTTCATGAGAGCCAAACCAGTAGGTCCTTTACATACTCAGTGTGGAACAAAACAATATCGTGTAATAAGTAATCTTACCTCTTATTGTAACACTCGGTGAGTAACAATGTTGATATGTCGGTAAGGAGCTGCCAGTGAGTTGACCACTTCTGTAGGCTGTTAGTCTCCAGCTGCAATGCAGGTGCAGTGGGTCTATTAATAACCTGTGATGGCAACTTGACGTCATCAGCAAATTTTCTCAACTTGACTGAGTTGAATATAGAGTTCTGCGGGATGCCGCTGGCTACTAGTACAAGCTCCGAACACCCATGTATAGCAACCCACTGTGCCTCCCACATACGCCGATGAATTACGGCCTGATTTAGCAGCGAGGAAACCCTCCCTCAGCGAATTATTTGGAATTCCCTTACAGGACATTTCGCACAGCAGGAGTCATCGGTAGTCCGACACGCTACCCTGGTAGCTAGGAGAGTTGGTTTTGTGCAACAATGAGCATTTGCCCCGGCCAAGGCGGTAAGTGGCACTGGCCGCAGAGGCGAGGTTACAAATAATAATAATGAAACCACGAGAGTGGTGGGAGGAGGGCCGCCATTGCCAGGGCAATGGGGTTAAAAATTTTTGTTTTTATGGGCAATCGCCGCTTAAGGAGCCAGGGCTCCATTGCCACTCCCAAGGAAGTGCGTTCGTAGGTATAGACCCACCTACTACAGAAAAAATTGTCCCGGTTTTTTTGCGAAATACCACCTAGGTGCCAGTCGGCGCCTCCAGCAAAGGTTCCTTTGTCAGAGTTGTCAAAAACTATTGTGGGGGCTGATGTGGTCTTGGCCACTAAAAAGCTCTACGGAGCTAAGTGGGACAAATGGGTGGCTTGGTGCATAGTACAAAATCTGCATCCTGAATCTGCGCCGGTAACGGCTTGTGTTAATTTCCTGTCAGAATTGTTTGCCAAAGAATTACAATATAATACCATCCTGAGTTATGTCGCAGCCATGGCTCTTTTCCACCAGAGTGAAAGTGGTCATAAGTTTTCCTTTGTGCCTATCATTAAGCGTTTCCTAAAGAGTGTGTTTCATCTTCGACCTCCGGTCCCCCAACGGCATTGAGCCTGCAAAGTTTGACGCAAAAACTGACAATGCTCCTCGCAATTGGAGCCGGAAACAGAGCCAGCGAATTGGCGAGCCTAGACCTCGCGTGTTGCGACGTTGAGTGTGAGGACACTGTGTGTGCTATATTAAACACAAAACTGCCCAAGTTGGTGTGCCATATCTATTCCTGCACCTCAGGAAGAACGTGGATAGGACATTAGACACCTTGAGATATTTATCGGCGTATATTCGCCGAACTGAACCTCTGCGGGATACTTCGGCTCTTCAGACAGGAGAACGGTCTAGCAGGCTACTATTATCATATGTTCGACCACACCGGCCCGTTGAATCGCAAACTATTGCTCGATGGATATGTGACGTAGGCCAGTTTAAGGGCCATTCAGTGCGCTCAGAGGTGGCAGTGGCCGCTGGAGGATGCGGAGCATCACCAGCCCACCAGCACACTGCCAAAAAGAGATTGACTCGAGCCTGGCGAGTCGGCTGTTACAGAGGGTGCGGCTGAAGGGCTTCCTGAAGTAGTCAGGTAAGAAACACGCTGGTACTGCGCCACAAAATAAAATCTGTATCCCAATATTTAACTAACACAGCGAGGAGGATTTCTGTGAAGGAGAAATGAAGATTCTACCAGAGAACTTGTTCTCACAGGAGATTCTAAGTTCTCCGAGTAGAATCCGACGAAGCTGTGTTAGTTTCATTGCCCGCCCGCCTCCTCTGGCGCAGGGATTACCAGCGGGCAAAGACAGTGGGAATTAGACGCGTGAAGGACAGGTAGTATGGAGACCGGAAGTGACACAAAATGACGCGAAGTTTTAAATAATTAGGTTACAATTATGTAAATGGAGGTTAAAAAGTGCCATAAGCAAAAAGAACATCCCAATGTTCTTCACAATGTTCGTCCCAAAGCTTCGTCGGATTCTGCTCGGAGAACTTAGATTCTCCTGCGAGAACAAGTTCTCTGGTAGAATCTTCATTTTCCTGTGAAATGTAGTCATGTGTCAGGTGTATACATGTTGAACGTCCCAGGAAAAATCTTAATTGATCGTTAGATAAAAGTTATGAAAAGTATCGATTTTATTCGTAGTATTATCTATGTGCTAAATTTAGAATTTATAGAAGACCTCTATTCATGTCCTTACGTATAATTGATTTGTAAATCTTACAGGGGGCATGTTAGTCTATTGGTCTGTAGTTTGTTGGGTTGAAAGTTTTTCACCAGCAGTGGTTAGCAATCATATTAGCAAGGGATACAAGAGGGGCTAGGCAGGAAAGGTTTCTCTCCTAGCACACACAGGGGTTGGAGAAATAAAATACTGATACCGATGCGTGTAATTTAATGTTAAGTCCGATACCAATCCTAAAGATTCAAAGAAAGTTCAATATGGAACAGTCATTCCAATTTTTTGTAGACCCCTTGAAGCATGGGTCAAAAATAATCCCTGCTTTTATTTATATTTTCCATTAAAAATAATCCGTGATTATTTTTTTAATTGTGCCCCTGTCCCTTTTTTGTATGAAAGTATGCTGGCTTTTACAATTGGTGTCAAAATATGTTTGTAAATAAGAGATGTGTAGCCTAAGTAATTTTGGAGAAACTAAATTACTGTATTAGCTTGAAAAAGTTCAGAATTCAAGATATCATTAGTAGCAGGACAGCAGTTGTGACCGTCATCATATACTCGTAGCTTTAAATAGCTTCTTCTGCCATCCTTAGGGAAATGTTTAAGATTTTTTTTAAATCAGTGAACTTTTTCTTAGCCTAACCTTCTTCGACCTTTTATACATTTTTCAGGAAGCAGCTAAATGGGACAGACGGTAAAGGCAAAGCTGCACCTGAAAGTTCTGATTCAGCTGCTGTAGCAGAGGAAGTAATGGGCTGCAAAAGAAGTCTAGAAGAGCAAGAAAATCACTTATCGAAGCGCCAGCTCAAAAAGCTAAAGCGAAATCCCACCAAAAAGTTTGGGAGGAAACCAAAGGACGACTACTTAATCTGCAGCCAGTGTTTCAATCCTAAAGTAAGACAAACGTTTAATTTTCCTTCTGTTGTAGGCGAACCAGAGACAATGATTTACCACAACATTCCACGGGAACAAAATCTTAATTTTCCGCAGTTAATTCGTAAACTGTTACGTTGTCAAGTTGAACTTTTCAGCTTAAAAACAAGTGATTGCTTGCTCACGACACTTTGTGTGTAATGTTGAATTTAATTCGTTCAGAAAATTACATTTCCATAAGTTACAAGACCACCCAAGTGTTGAAAACTGCCGAGGAAAAAAAACAAATCCCAGTGAATTTTACGTGAAAATTCGACTTTCCACAAGTTTCCTAATGATCCCCTACATAACAGTTGCCATCATAGCAAGAAATAAGATGCACGCAGCAAACTCAAGTAGGGATGCATACAGCAAACTCATTAACCAATGAGGAAATAGCCAATGAAAATGGCTCAAATTCACTAAACAATGAGGCGGCGGTAGCAAGAGTGTTAGCGGGTTTATTCTTGGAACGGTAGCATAGAAAAGGGGCGAGCGGCCGCAATGTGAACGGATGTGCCCTGTAACAATCAGTAACAAACGAAATATGACATCAGCAAGGCTGGCTATAAGAGCCGAGTTGAATAGTTTCAAAATTGGTTGATTAACAATCACTGCATGCATAATCGTTGTTGAGGCCTTAAAACTCTTGGTATCAAAACGGAGAAAAGGGCAATTCAGCCACACTGATAATAAGAGTGGTGCCGTCTATTGAAAACGTTATTCACTTCCCTAAGCAGACCGAACACACCAGGAGAGTTTGGGGGGGGGGGGGCCGTTTGGAGCATGATCCATTAGACTGACTGTGGAGGAAGGGGACGATTACTGATTAAAATATACAACTGGCCTTGAATAGATTCAAAGTATTAAAAATAACGGATTGGAGTGAGGGGATGCACTGAAACATCATATCCTATACCTGTTTAACCTGAGAAATATAGCACGGACTGCAAGTAGTTACTGTTAATGCTGCAATTTTTTGAAAGTCATGGAATTGCGGAAAACCATTCTCTGCAGTGAACTGTATTTTGAACTGCAACATTTATAAGACATTTTATATTTTTTTTTTACCTTTTTTTTCCTCCAGGGTTCCAAGTGCGATTACAGTTTGTGTCGATCTTGTTGCCGTGTCTTGTGCTTCACAGACGAGCTTGACTGTCCAGGTATGTCTAATTTGTTTAATTGTAGGCATAATAGCACAGTCACAGTGGTGTGGTACAGCCGAATTGCTAAGAAGCTAAGATCACGAAAGGGATGTCGGAAGAGGCCTATTGATCAGAATATTTTGAGGATGCCAAGCTCATTCAGCAGCCGTGGGATCTGCTCTGGATATTTCTTAGTCCTTATCACGATTGGAAGTTTCCCAATTTGGATTTTGTGGTTTGCACTGGACTTCCATTTGCTTCCGTGTGTACAAGATACTGAACTTAGAATTTAAGATGTAAGGCTCATAGAAATCATCTATATAAGCCTGCCGCGCCAAACTGTTGTGAATTTTGTGACTTCATCTCCTCCGTTAATATTTGTTGTGTGATGGTGCAGGTGATGTCTATGGACAGCTGCCGTGGTGCAGTTTTGCACCTTAAGTCAGAATTTTGATTGGTCATGCCATTCCGGACTTACAGGGCCCCGAATGACCAGTTTCATTGTTTTACATTGTTTTAAACATTGTTATTAGGCAACAATGTACATCAGCAAACGCCAGTATTAAAAGCCTACCGAGCAGAACTTTATTGAATTTTGCATCACATCCGTTAATGTTGGTGTGATGGCGTGGATGGTGTCTAAGGACAACTACCGTGGTGCAGTTTTGCACCTTAAGGCAGTTAAACTGATGCTGACGATGCTGGAAATAGGCAGTTGTTCACAAAAATAAAACGATATGGGTTTCCCCAAGAAGGCAAGGGGGAAGAAGGACACCAAACTGGAAATAAGCAGTTGTTCATAGTACCTGTTATAGAAATTCGGTGACACCATGCTGTCACTGCAGGTAAGAAGGTTTTACAGCGGTAAGGTAGATGCGCCGATTGAGTGAGCGAAGCAAACGAAAATCGGCGTTTGTTAGCCAGTATGTGCAAAACTGTGATTAAAGAAACTTACTTTAATGAAGGATGGACATACACATGACACAAACCACACGTTTCTTACATCTGTCCGGAGGACGGGCTTCTTATAGTTTGAATTAAAAAGACTAAAACACCAGGGCCTGCACCTGGTTGATTTTAGTATTTATTGCCTATACGAAAATATACGTTACCTTATTTTATAGCAGTTCCCCTTTGAGTGTTAATTTCCCCTAGAAGTGTCTTCCCTGCTGAGCTCGTATTACTGCACGTGACCGGAAGTAGGCGAGCCTTTAATAAGCTTGGCGCAGTGGATCATCGTCTTCTTTCTCCTAACCCCTAGAACCTAGTTCGTAGAGGGGATGCCGGGCGGGTGAAGGTAATGTAATGTATATTTTCGTATAGGCAATAAAAACTAAAATCAACCAGGTGCAGGCCCTGGTATTTTAGTTTTTTTATAAACAGACTTCATCACCTAGGAGGAGGGCTAGGTTCGAGCTACCCGCAATACGAGCCAGCTACCCCAGGAACAAGTCCCGGTGAAGACAACCCTGTAATCCCAACCAATTACTCACGCCTGTATGGAATAGTGGCTAGGTCCGAAGAGCCTAGCCTTAGTCGGGTACAGTAGGTAGGCTTGGTGGGAGATAGGGGGGTGCGATCCTGTATGACGTCAACTGTTTGGGTATTTAAATATATGTATATTGTTATTTTTTTTTAAATGGGCACACATTGTGTGTAGGATATCGCAACAGGGTGTCCTGCTCCACAAGGGAACAAGGTGTAAAGCGGGTATGAAAGCATGAAACCTGCTTACCTTGTTGAGGGAATGATCTTGGAAACTTGGAAAGTAAGGATCATCAGATGCTGGTCTTTGTGATGACGAGAGGATTGGGATCGAAGGTTGTTGTGGCAAGCTTGTAGATGTGAGTTTGAAGTTTGAGGTCACGGTACGCCAATGGATTAATGAAGCACTAGGTGAAGTTCAACAATAATACTAGTGTGGATGATGGCAGGACGTTGCTAGCGAGGTTGTAAGCGGATTGGGAGGATGGCATAGGACTGTTTCACGAGATGATACAGACGGGAGAGTTCTCGTTGCCGTGGCGGCAGGAATCTGGAAGGATGAATTGAAGAGGCATCTGTAGAGATATAGATTTTTTGAACGGGTTCTGGCAGTACGTTGCCAGCGGGCCGAAAAGGGAAATAATTTTTCTCCGAGGATTGGAGAATGAGGGATGGATCCATGTGTAGTCCATAGCTCAAATAGGATCCTCGGGGTTCCGATCCATAGTTGGGCGTGAGGATCGTTGATGTGAATGAATGTTAATGCAGGACCCGGAGTCCCAAAGCTTCCCCTTTAGCTCGTTTACGGCAAGGGGGGCAAGGTGGGTCTCGTGAAGAGACGGCTGAATGCGAGGAGATCCCATGGAAGACCGGGACAAATCCCGGGGCGTCGTCATTCTGCCATACGGAGTATGACGAGATTCCAGAGAAGCTGCTGGAAGTTGGGGCGTCTTGCCAAATGGAAAGTTGGAAGGTGGCAGCAGGAACTAGGGGATCGGTTTTTGGAGTAGGATTGTCTTGAAGTGGCAGATGGATCGTGAAAAGGTGAAGTCAGGGGTGAAGAGGCAGTGCGATGCAGGTCTTGAACCGCTGGGGGGGATCGAGTTGGCTCGAGTGACGTCTTCTAGTTCGTTAGAAACTGCAGCATTTAGTTCGTGTGTTTTTTGCTTGAAGAGCAGTGGTGGATGCGGCTGTCTGCTGAAGGGCTGAGATGTTAGTAGCGGTGGCGCAGAGTGTTGATAGTTCCATGGAAAACATTTCAGCGATGTTGAGCACAAATTTTATATTGAAATAAAGGGTTAAGGCTACACGTAGGACCAATGCACTGAGAAATGGAGGTGGTTCGGAAGAAGGTGGGGTGTCAACCGCTGAGATGAGTGAACCTTCATAGGCAATTGGAGAGGCGGATCGTGGCTAAGTTGTGTCTTGAGAAAGTGGGTCGGTCGAAGCAGGGATAACAGGAGGGATTGGTGGAGTTATACCTGGTTCCAATGATTGCTAATGTTCGGCCTGGGCTTGAGTTGATGGCAGCTTGGAAGTTAGGATTGATCGGGGCGGAACACTATGTTGTGGTGGCGCGCGAGCAACGCGGGCGACTTTGATTCTTGGATAAGTCCTAGGTAGAGTCGAAGATGATGTAATGATACCAGAAGTCCCGCCAATGGCTAGAGGACCGGTGAACCTGGATCTGTCAGTCTTCTGACGCTTGGGAGAAGAACCCTGTTGTGGAGAAGGATAAGATGAGGATCTTTTTGGTGCATTGGGATTTTTTGCTAGCCAGAGGAAGAGAGCGTTGTGAAGATGGAGATTTGACATGATCTAGAGCCTTCTGTCGAGCGGCCCGAGCTGCCCGTTGACTGGATAATGCGGGTCGTTTGCGGATCATCCACCACTTGCCAGGTGAGATGTCCAGGCATATCCTACATTTTTTCAAAATTCCATCATACTGTTTGTGATAATGGCAGCAGGGATGGGGATCGAGTCAATTAGTCCTGCTGGCGAACCCTAGACATGAACAGGGTTTGGGTGAAGGTGCATTGCAAAAGGCGGTGGGCGGAACGAGATCTTCGGGGGACGACGTGTCTGACATGATGTTGTGGAACAAAGGAAAGCTGAGCGCCAAGCGCGGGAAGCCGTTATGTAGTGGCCGAATGCAGCAATCGTAGCGGTAGGGTCAGGAGGTAGTGTGGGATCGCAGCGGACCGGGTGGATCGCTTGGAGGCAAGGGCAGGGACTAGTGAGAAGGGGTCTTTGATGATGCAGGATCGTGATCTTCTTGGGTTATGCTTGGTGAGTGAGGCGCTGGATCGCCGCAAGTTAGGCATCGTGAGCTGGAAGGTGCAAGATTGTAATAGCGATGAAGGCGCTTTATTATTATTTATTTTGTAGGTAAGTTGTATGGACCTGAGTTGGTTCCAATCCTAGTCTAGTGACTTTGTAGTGACGTTGTAGGGGAAAAAAGACAGGACAGGATCGTAATGGTGAGAGGACCAGGTTTCAGCTTGTTTAGGGTGTGTAGTGGTTGTTGGTGATAGTAGCAAAGCCATGTCACCCTCCCGTTATTTTAGTATGGGAGAGCAAGATAAAGTTCGGAGGATTAGGCTGAGTGGACCGTAATTGATGGGTGGCGAACGTAAGTCGGGTCCCGGAAGGTCATGAGAAGAGCCAAACTATATGTTGGTTGTAACTGGAGTAAACGAAGCTAGAGGGGTGATGGCTGCGTAGCAAGAAGGCTTTGTGGAATCGAACGGTGTAGAAGGAGATGGATTAAACGAGGGGACCGTGGATGGTCCCGGCGGTAGTTGAGTGATGGCCAGGAGTGGAGAACGGGTCGTGCTTAGTGAGGACCGGAGGTGAACGATCCAATGAAAGGAAGTCCTGGGATCGAAGGGGTGAGAGTAAGGTATAGGTGATAGCGTAGTTCTGGTCCTCCCTTCTGGGCAGCAGAAGTTGGTGAAGTCAGACGCTAAGGTAGGTTGAAGAAGAATAGTAGGCTGTGCCGGACCAGGAGGGCTGGGAAAGCAGCAAGGAATGGGGCTGCTGGTAGGACCACAGAATTGACGTGAAAACGTT
The DNA here is from genome assembly GCA_023313725.1 of Lithobius niger. NCBI lineage: Eukaryota > Metazoa > Arthropoda > Chilopoda > Lithobiomorpha > Lithobiidae > Lithobius > Lithobius niger. The sequence goes on along the minus strand of JAHWFP010044364.1, from coordinate 28,112 downwards.
GGGAACGGTAGAGGTAGCCGTAAGAATTGTGGAAGTAGGAGGCGTAATGATGTAGGCTCCGATCCCAGAGGGATTGTTGTGGCAGGTGAAGGTAGCCGTGGGATGAATGAGGGTGGACCCCGGTCCTTGAATGCCCCTCTCCTTTCTGCAGTCGGAAAATGGGATAGAAGGTGCGGAAAGATGGTGGAGTCCGAGGAGGCCGGAGCATAGCCACCCTTGGTAACGAAGTCCGACCAGAGCGCCAGGGGCGGCGTCCCGTTGTGAAATGTGGAGGCGGCGTGTCGGTCCTTAAGAAGGATCGTGGACGACGGATGCGGAGCAGAGGAACGGATCTACAGAGGGGATCGGAGCTTGAGGCAGAAATTGTTTTGGAAGGGCTAATGCACCTGGGAAGATGGTGCGAGATCCGTACCCCCATGACATACGGCTGAGGCAAAGGGCCCATGACCATATTCAGGACATCACTGTGTTGCAGGCTATTGATGACTTGGACCGAGGTCCACTTTGACTGTTGGTTTTTTTTGTGTGTGATCACTTTTGCCTCTTTCAAACCCCTTATGTACCTTGTATGGGATAGAATGAATAATACAAAAGCCAAGTGGCTACGGTAACTTTGAGATTTCAATGATTCACTGTGTATAACACTCGTCAGCTTAACGCACAAAATCTCAAAAAAATCTAAATAACCAGTCTATTTTGTCGCCTTTTTTGAGTTTTGAAGAAAGATGTATTAATTTGGTTTCTACTGTCTAGATCAGGCTCGCAAGAAGTTTTTCTTCCTAGTTTCACATCGCGTACGCATTTGTCAAGAATTCGAAACCTTTCGCATTTGCAGCCCGATCCAATTCTGGACCATACAAATGGAGGAAAAGTACTAATGATCTCCTACCACCATCGATCCAGCTATCCAGTACCTGATAAGTGATCTTGCTAAGAGACCGAATGTCTGATGGAGTGACAGGCCTGACAAGTATTCAAGGCTTCGAACGTGGCAGGTTACGAATTCTTGACAAGTGCGTGCGTGATATGAAACTACGATGAAAAAATTTTCATGTGAGCCTGATGATGACAGTAGGAAAGAAACTAAAATATCCTTTCTTCGAAACTGTCAAAAATTTGCAATAAGTAATCTAGTTATTTCGATTTTTGAGAGTCGTTAAGATGACGAGTGTTAAACAAAGTAATACAAAAGTGTGTAACAATATGAGGGGGGGGGGGAGGATTGAGGCTTAATGGCGCGTTGACAGCTTGGTCATTAGCGCCAACCTCAGTCACAGTGCAGTGATCCGGGTTGCCACTGCACCACACATTACAGAGATATTATTCAAACACCCAATCTAAATTTCGTCATACATCTGTACCTCCTGCAAAAATTGAAAAACACTGGACAAGAGGACAGACTTATTTGCCCAATTGACGCGCAATGTCATGCGGAAGACTGAAACGACGACGAACACCATCAAGATGGCGACAATCAACAAGGAAGTGCCGGACCGTAAGTGGCCGTCGACACCAATAACATTCAGGAGGGTCAACCCCCCGCAAAAGGAAACAGTAAGTAAGTCGGGTGTAACCAATCCGCAAACAGGCCAACACTACCTCCTCGCGGCGACACGCCGAGTGCCATTCCTCGACAGTGCCTGATATACTGTACTGTGTTTACCCTGTTAGAAGCGCCCCCATATGAAATGTTGACCCTTTTCATTATTTTTGTCCCCATTTATAAGCGCCTACATATAAAAATATGCAAAATTTAAAAATAAATAAAAAAAATCCGTGTCTGGAAAATTGCTCGCGGACAATTGTTCGTTAAGAAAATTGCTCGCAAGAAAATTGCTCGTCCGAAAATTGACTGTGCGGTTAATTGCTCTCCACATTTAAAAAAAAAATTATTTATTTATTTTTTAAACTCTTTTTAACAGTAAGTTTTGCAGTTTGTTTGTATTTGAATGGCGTAAAATAAAGTTGCAGCAACAAAAATAGGCCTAAGTGAAGATAATTGAATTATCTATCATTTGGTCCTAATACTATCTTTGTAGGTGCCTTGGTTGCCTTGGTTCAAGAGGAGTAGAGGTACATGCACACACGCACTTTTTTACCAAGTTTACATTGAGTAAAAGTGTTCCCTACATAAATCTCGAACAGTGTTGTCTTGTTTTAACGTTCATGGATGCTGACATTTTCAATGTACTTAAAAAATTACAACTTTAATTTTGTAATTGGGGGGGAGGAGAAAATGGAAAATATTTTCTTTTTAATGAACTTTAAACACATCTTGTACTTGACTGCATTTACGTTAACGAATTTATGTAGGGAACATATTTACTCAATGTGTACTTGAAAAAACGTCTTTTTTTTTTCATTTTTTCAAATTGTGGGGGGGGGGATGGGCTATTTTCTTTTTAATGAACTTTTAACACATCTTGTACTTGACTGCATTTATGTTAATGCGTGTGTGCATGTACCTCTGCTCTTCTTGAACCAAGGCAACCAAGGCACCTACAAAGATGGGACCAAATGAACGACAATTAAATTGCATTTCACTTAGGCCTATTTTTGTCGCTGCAACTTGATTTTATGCCACTCAAATGCACGAAAAAACTGCAAAAATTACTGTTAAAAAACTAAAAACTGTTAGAAAAAAGTTAAAAAATAGATTAATTAAATGTTTAAAAAATGTGGAGAACAATTAACCGCACGGTCAATTTTCTTGCGAGCAATTTTCTTAGCGAGCAGTTTTCCGGGGATCAATTTTCGGCGAGCAATTTACTGGTATTAAAAAAATCAGCCATGCGGGTTATACGAGTTTTTTTTTTTTTTTGCACACTAAAACAAAATGAAAGGCCCGTTTCTCAATAAGCCTAAACGTTCACCTACCGAACTCTGCAGCAGTAGTGAGTGATACAAATCAAATCACGTGAAAATCGAGTTCAAAAATATAATTTTCCCACTTTTCGCCATGCATCTCTTGCAATAATTCATGAAAACTTGTAGCTCGTTTCAAGATTTCTGTTGTTTTAATAGTTGAAATTGCAATATGAAATTAACTTTCTGACGAGCAGCGTGCACTGCTGATTATTTACGGTACCAATTGTTAAACATGCCAAAAAGTATGCAGTATGAAGGTAGTACACAGTACTAAAAGGAATAGCCTTTATTTTACCTTGGATTACAAGACAATAAATGTGTTGGAAGGCCAGCAGCAGCTTGTATTACGGCAGAGTCGGACTGGGTAGCAAAGGGTGCCTGTGCCATTTAGAGAAATGATGGGGGAGGGGCGCCACGCATTTTACCAGGAATTCAAGTCTGACTGGTCTGGTGAGCGCTCTAAGCTCCTCATGCATTGTCCAGGGAAGAGCCCGGAGCGTTTGCTTATTTTGATATTCTACTGGCTTTGCAGTGCATCAACACATGCATTAGGCTACCGTATATTTCAAGAAATGACTGTTTTACGAACTTCTTACTTGGACGTCATGGGTCCTTTTTTTTTGGGGGGGGGGGGGGGGAGAAGGAGTTTAACAAACGTGTTGAGAATGCAAGTGACGGGAAGGAGAAAAACAGAAGGGGCTGCCTGTAGGGAAGTTTAACAGTGGAAAAGAATTCATTTTTCTTTCGGGAAGGGGTAAAACAGAAGGCTGCCCATGGGGCGCCAAAAGTGTGGTAACTAAAGGGCGCCTGTGC
>JAHWFP010044364.1:0-24331 GCA_023313725.1 Lithobius niger | reverse complement strand
CCCCCCCCCCCCCCCCCCCCACTAAAATTTTTTATCTAAAGGAGCCAGGATCCATATTGATTGGTGAGGAGACCCCAAACACCAAAAAATAAAAACCTGGAGGTTTTCAATGAACTATGCTTTGTCCCAGGACTTTGCTTTAAAACCACATCGGTCGATAGGCCTAATCAGCTGAAAACGGACACAGTTTCTTCTGCCATAATTCAACCAATGGACCAATTGGACTCCAGTTTTCACTAAATGCAAGTTTATATTTTCTTCTTTAACTCTGTGAAAACCGAACTACAACAGCTACAGCCATTAATTTACAAAAGTTCAAAACGACTACGGTAAAAATCGGCGATACCGGACACCACTTTCTATCGACCATTGGACAACCACAATCTTGTAAATAAATATTTTTTTATGAGGCATAAAGCCACCCAGCTTAGTTTGTGCTAGGGGGACGTTCTGCCCACATACATGTTGATGCCTGTTCCAATTTTGTTATTTTAATTCATCTTTGCTGTGAATTAAATTGCGCAATTAATGCAGGGTATAGCCGAATTTCCACTCCACCGTACAGCCTCTAAAGTAGCTTCTTATTTTAAATAAATGCGTTCTAGCATTAGCTGGTTGTATCTAAACATATACTCCTAATTATTCACATATATTTAGTCCAACCTTTTTATTAAAATTTAGCTACCTTTGCTGGCCTGACTAAGGAACAAAAAAAAATCGGATGTTCCTAATTTTTATTTTTATTTACGAATTTTGGTCTCCACTCCAACCTTATAGTGACAATCTCCATTAAAAATGGCTTTCTTCCTTTAATATTTGTGATGCATAACATCGAAGTTTATCAGGGCTTTAATTCAAGACCATCCTTCTATTAATCCGTTAAAAACTTTAAAAGTTTTTAGTCTATACAGTCTTGAATCCTGAAATCCGTTTCCATCGATTCCATCAATCCCTTCCAAAACGCCTCACACAAAACGGCTCCAACGGTCCTGAATTCAGCCACTCGGGGCTCAGCCCCTTTAACCAATCTGGGAATACCCCTCCCCCCCCCTCCCCATCCACTGCTTAATGAAAACCGATCCAAAGCTCCCCATAGTAACTGAACCCAACGAGTCTTAGACCCCCAACAAGCACAGATTTCCCTCCTATAAGGCAACCTGCCTCTCTTGCCGCCAAAACGTGCAGTCATCGCAGACGTCCGCGCTTTCGCAGCCCTATATACCCGATCCCTGCATGTCATCCTGAGCATAGCTCACGACAAAGCCAACAGTCACTATCGTCGGTTGGGGAGATGGAGAGGTCTCTTTGCCGCATGTTGCCAGACCAGGCAAAGGTAGTAGTTTTTCAAACAGGCTAGTTTAAACTTAAAGATATTTTTTTAGGCTCTCAATTCTAAATAAATAGGAACTTTAAATTTGACAGTTGTCTTTGAAATTAATGGGGGACATAGGTTTTCGGGCCTTTGGAACCTAGTCTCCCCATAAACTTAGCTGTCGACGCGCCAATAAACAGTATCTCCCCCCCCCCCCCCCCATAAACTTAAGGGTTTAAGGTCCCCCTCCTAAAAAACCGGCCTTAAGTTCATTTTAAATGGATTTTTTTTTATCTAAACCCTTACTTCACTGAAGTTTTATTGCAGTCGTTACTGAAGCTAGTACTTCTATGGTGGAACCCTAACGTTATTTTGAAACTTGGAAAGTGATTTGAATTTGACTATTTTATTCTCAGTGGATGCTGTAATAATCTAGAGCTCTTGTTTGAACGAAATTATTTTTACTGTAAACTAACCGGTTTACTTTGAGTGAAAACTGAATTCATGTAATTCATTGATATTTTATTTTAAAATACGATTTAAAAAGTGTAAACTTGTTTAAACTTGAAAACGAAACATGTAACTGTTTTATTTTTGCTTTGTCATATAAAATCCAAGTGTTTTATTTACATAACCTGAGTTTCCCGATTATTAGCTAGAGTTAAGATATACAGTAATTATTTTAGACTCCTGTAATCTTGTAAATTAAGCCTCACCGTGGTGGCAGTGAATACCAGTCTTTCATTTACTTTAAAAAAAAAAACTGTTATTAGCCTAGGCTTCTGACGCTCTGTTCCTCAAACAGCTATAGAACGAGCTATGTTAGTTAAAAAAAAAAAAAAAAGTCTAACAACGCTACAAAAAGTACTGTAAACCTCCGCAACTGTATACCAGATGTCGGTAGATGTTACAAGCACCTCCCGTCATAGCACCTGCCGCTACACTTATGCGCCCGGCGCTTCTAACCGGGTAAATATGGTAGTACACTTCTTCAGTGGTTTTTCTTACTTTTCCTTCCCGAATTAAAACTTATAATGCCACTCAACCCTTAGCAGATTAAGAATAAGTTTGTTTTTTTAAGCCACATAAACTTAAAAACTATAGAATGGATTAGGTTTCCTTGAAAACTTTTCATTGAAAAGTTTGTGAAAACGATTATACAGTACTTTAACAGTAGAAAAGAAGGCCTACTGTTACTGATCAATGCAGTTCAGCTTTAATGTTTAAAAATTAAAAGATAATACCAGGTTAGTAAAATAGAACCTTCTACATTTGCTATTTAATTAGAACAATATGCTTTTTGTGATGTATTTGAAATTGTTAATTAACAGTTCTCTTTGTTTTGTGACAGGTCATCGTCTACTTTTTAAAACTAAGAAGGACCACAAGAAATCAGCAGATACAAGTTCACCGACGATTCCAGATGTGCCAGAGATAACATGAAGTGTTTTGTTTTCTTAATATTTAACAGACAATAAATGATTTTATTTACTTGACAATAAATGCTTTGTAAACTTTTCATGCAATATTGTGATGGGAAAACATCGACGTGGCGTTTATAGCGGCTGCAGTTTTGTGTAAAGATGAGATACTTCAGTTATCAGTTAATAGTCATCAAAAAACGAACCGATCAATTGGCTATTTTGACTACGTCAACAGATGTTCCATCTTCGGTTAATATTCTTCAAAAATGAACAGATCAATAGGCAGTTTAGACTGTAATCAACATATATTTCATCATCAGTTAATATTCATCAACAACGAACTGATCAATAGGCAGTTTAGACTGTAATCAACATATATTCCGTCATCAGTTAATGTTCATCAACAATGAACAGATCAATAGGCTGTTTTGACTGTCCCTCAACTAGTGTCCAATCATCACTTAATACTTTTCAAGGACTAGCTGATCAATATTTTGACTTTCGGTCAACTTATGTTTAATTGCTTGCAGTGTATTATTTATTTGTTTGAGCTGTAGGTTAGCTGGAAGTTATTTGACTGGGGCCCATAGTGTAGTATCAGTTCGATGTTTTGAACTTTTGGTACATACATTCGTACCATTTTTAATATATTTTGCTGGCATGTTTTTTTTAAGCTTTGTGATTTAGAAAATGTATGAATTTTGTAAAATGTGTTATTTAAAAAGTCTTGGAATTGTTTGCTCGTGCTACAATACAAAGCATGAAAACGGTGCCATCAGTTTTGCAAACAAACAAAATCTGTGCCAAAAGGAAAGGCTACAGCACGAAACTTGTTCCAAGAACTAGGCTCCATACAAAAGCAATGACTTACAGCTTTGAAATGTAAAGATTTTATATGTATTTACTGGACATTTTAAAAAGGGAAGAATTAACTTTGGATTAAAAAAAGTAAAAAACGAATAAAGCCTGGTGACTGTCTCGTGTTTGGAACAAGGAACAACTTTTGTGCCTTTATATTTGTTCCTTTGCTACTGGGGTAAAGTCTCTTTCCGACTGAAAATCTGGGGAAAATCTGGCTGAATCTCTTTCATCTTTGCCTCGAATTTTGGGGGAGGAAATGCAGTCGGCATTCAAGAAGGCAGTGGACTTGGGTCAGTTTCGTAATAATAATTATACTACCGCTAACGACTGGAGTCGTGACAAGTCGGTGTTTTCACTTGCTCGGGAAATAAAGCGTGCGGCCGAGGGGCCATACAGAGGTGTGAGCAATGACAGCTATTTATTGCCTTGGTGAAGGTGGTGATGACTTTGATAATTATGAGAATTACAGGTTTGATAGCCATGGTGGTCGGTGGTTGGATCCGGGTGAAATATGGTTCATGACTCTGATGTAGGTGAAGTTCAGCCGAAACGGCAGAAGCTGGCTGTGAGTCGGATTGGTATGATAGGCTGCCGTGGCGGCAAGAGCTGTGTTGTGAATCAGCAAGCGGTGGGCAGAGGTCCAAAGGCCGGGCTGTGGTGAGGATCCATTAACAATAAATATGAATTTACCAGAAGCTATCTCAACAAAACACCTCGCATAACACCCGGTGTGGAATGTGGAAGATAAAATTGTGGCATGGTGGAACAAACACAAGGTTGTGTGTTCATCTGGGGTGGAAAGAGAAATTATTGGCGACATGTGGCAAGTGCGAATTTGCAACGAGAATTTGTCCCCTCACGCACACTTATGCTTTCTCGTTTCAGAGAAAAGTATTCCATGTTGGAAATTATAGATGGGGCGATGGTGGCAGTGCAAGGCGAGGTTTTTTTTCAGGTCCTGTTACCATTATTTAAGGCACTGCAGTTTTGTCCTATGCAGCCAGTCAATTTTGACAGCACCCGACAGTCAGAAGTGTCGCAATTATTATGGATGCAACAGCGTTGCATATACAGGCGCTGTTGTCCGTGAATGAGATGCGCCGAGAGATTGAAATTTTCATTTGCAGCAGAGTTAAGGCCTGAACTGATGGCACGTCGACCTACGTTAAGTGAAATGTGAAGAGTGCCCTCCCGACGTGGCTGGGGCTGGCGGCACCGGGAGCGTGGTGCAAATTTTGGGTGAAAACAACAGGGAGCGTCCCCCCCCCCCCTCAGGGGATCGACAATTGAACTCGGATCCATCTTTCTTCAACCAAAACGAAAAGCCTATTCACTTTCCTAACAACCCTGACAATCCATCCAACATCCCTCTTTCGTACTTCCTCAAGACCCTTGAGGATACAGTTCCAAACTTTTTTTTTTATACAAGCTAACACAGTCAGCCGACGCCGCAGTTATCAACCGTGGACTTTCAACCGGTTTTTGGTCAATCGACAACACTTCTCACCAATTTGTTTTGAAATGGTAGCACACTTTTGGGAAAAGGAGAACCACTTGAACTGGACAAAGAGGTGCCCCCCCCCCCCCAAAAAAAAAGAACAAACGACAATTTTAACTTAAGATTAGTTTATACTATCCTAAAATACTTACCTCTAGTATGTGCTGAAATTGTTTTCGATTTGCTTTTCTACCCGATTTTTTAAACCCCTTGAAAGTTTAAAACACCTACAACACTTGCAATGCAATGAGGCTAGCCTACATGCCACTCGGTACGCAACAATCATTGCCCCCAACAACCCAGCGCCAGCCCAACAATGACACTTCGTTTTCCGGAACCCACAACTCGACATTACCAGGGTTCGGCAAAGCGGGGATGCTGGGTGGGTTCTACTAGAGGTAAGTATTTTAGGATGGTAAAAACTAATTTTAATCAAGTTAATTGTTGTTTCTTACTATCTGTAAATTACTAACCTCTAGTACGTGCTGATTTCAACAATAGGCCGGTGGGACAGCACGAACCCTGAAAGCCCTCGTTGCATTGCACACCACATTAACACGACAGTACACAACACACCTTAAACGTTGCTACCATAGACCCTCAGCACTTGTCACGGGCGAGGTCCTCAGCCGTGGGCTGCGATGCCCCACTAGTACTGCCACCGGGCAACAGTGGTGACAACTGTTTATCTTTCCACTGTGTAGTATCCGCTGTGTACAAGGTGCATTTTCCCACATCTTCTTCACCAGGAAAAAGTTCATGTGGACCAACCCTTCACCACCCCTCGTGTCGGGTTGGAATCTCACCAGAATGCACTTTAGCAGGAAGTTTTTCAATTCAGCACCAAACACTGCCTTGTGATGTGTCGCTTGAACTTCAACTGCCTTCGCCCACCTTCTCTCCCCCATTTAGAGAAAGTTCCAGTTCCAGTTCCAGTGGGCAAGATGACACACCGCATCTCCACTGCGTACACAAAACTCACTCGCTCACCAACACCTTCAGCTGCCACATGGGGACACACCAGACCACTTTCACTCGCCGCACTTGTTTCGCGAAGATAATGAGCGATGAAGGTGTTCTTGTTGGTCCAAGAGCAGGCTGCAACCACATCATTTAGGGGGGGTAACCAGACGCTAAGGCCCAAGACGCAGCCAAAGCCTTCACCTCATGGGCCCTCATTTTCGCAGGGATGTCCAGATGGTCTGGCCCTTGTTCATACGCCCGTTTGATGACCTCACACATCCATTTCCCTATCTTCGTTGGTGACAGTGGTAAGAGGGAAGGACACCTCCAGATGCTTGATCCCATTGCAAAAACAGCAGAGTGAGTGTGTGTGTGTGTGTCCACATGACGACGAATCCTTCCCCCTACCTGCCGCTGAAGCGGAGGAAGGTGAGGTGGAAAACATCAATACCTGCTCCTGCGGGGACAACCCCGAAAGGCACCCCTTCCCTGAGAGGGGGTGACCCCAGGAAAAAGCAACCTTAGCTGGCTCGAATTCAAACTTTTCTTCTCCTGAAGCAAGGCCTGGTGCTGAGGCTTCTCCTGTTGCTTAGGTGGAGCCTGCTTCTCCTCCTCCGGGAAGTTTCCAAAGGGCGACGGCAAAAAAACAAATTTCCTTTTCTTTGGCCAAGGGGTCTTTGGCGGAGGCTTAGCCTCGTCCATAAGTTCCGGGGCCAACGAAAGCAACTTCCCATCAAAAAGGTCCTCTGAGCGATGAAGGGGCAACAAACGCAATTGTGCAAGCACATCCGTCGGGGTGTTGACAGTCGACTGCAAAACCGCATCTCTCGTCCTGAAGACCATATTCATCAAAAGGCGAAACGCCGAGGCGAAGCCGTCCTTTTGAAGAAAATGCTCGTTTGGTAAGGCCACAGAAATCCATCACTGCCAGGTCCTCAGCCAACTCCGGGTGTGAGGCCACAAGACGTTTTAACAGCAACAGCCGACGCTGAAAAAGCAATCTCCACATGGGAGTTGGCCCGAACAGTGTTACGCAAAATTGCCACATCCTCTTCATAGTATGCCATTGGGATGGACACCGCCGCGGGCACCTTCAAAATGCAATTCGCCTCCTAGGGCTGGGCTGTTTGCACGAAGTCCGCCGTTTCAAGTCTCATATCGACGCTTATTCGGTGTACCCCGGCCCGTCGACTTAAAAATTAAATTGCGATGGCTTCGAAGCCGACACAGGCTTTTCACCTTTCTGGCGAAAAGCAACCTCCGACTGAGGGATATGAATTGGAACGCTACGAGCGCCCCTCGCATTAACGAAGGGCTCCTGTGGGGGGTCCTCCGGATCCACAGCAGGCGCCACAAACTGCCGGCAATAGCCAGAGTCTTTCAAATATCTGTAGACAGGTGCAGAAAAATCCTCTCAAGGTCCAAACTATGGGCCCTCATCCAACAAGCTGGTGCGTGTTTGGCGCTGATCACACAGGTTTCGTGGCACATCAGACTCGCCTGGATAATCAGAATCCTCCGGCCGTCCAAACGACACTCTCCTCCTCTTCTTTGTCGGGGCGTCAACATCAGACTTTTCCTTGCAAACACATCCCCCACAAACCGACGAGGAACTTGTAAGCTTCGGAGACAAACGACGCGCCACCAGAGAGAGGCGTGAAGCACTAGCAGCCGACAATCCACGATTGGTGAGTGGCGATTGGCAATTGGGGAATGGCATTTGCCGATTGGCGATTCACGAATCCTGCGAGATCGTCTATCATCATTCCGCACAGCATGAAGCCGCCGATGAGGATTTGTTGAAGTCTAAGTACCGCGTTTTTTGGCACCTATCAGACTTGGTGCACCACTCGGAGCTTTGTGGTGGCCGCCACGCTCCGAGTGTGGGTCTTTTTCCCGACTATGGGAACTTGATTTAGTGGCTAAGACTCGTTTTTTGGCGTTTTCTCTGCCACGAGACTTCTTTGGGCTAACTCCCTCCTTGGAGTTTACAGTTGTGTTGCTTTTGAATCGCTCATTCTCCTTTGCAACATCGCCCCGCGCTAACAGCTCCAGTTCAGACACGACCGTCTGCTGTTGTGCAGCCACAGACCCTATGCCAACAGCCTCATTCAATTTACTCACCACAGGCAGCTTCCCAGCAACAAGTTTCAGTTTCATAACTACAATGCTCCTCCTCCGCGACTGCAATAGATGGCAGCACCTGTCAAGCACACAATGGCACGATCGGCAATTGGCGAGTGTTGCCTGCGCGAAAAATGCTGCCATCTCCTCCCACAGCAAGGCGAAACCTTCAGCATTAGCTTTGCGTTGTTCTGCCGCTAATTCCTCACGCAATAAGTCCATCCTAATTCCTAAGTCCATTTTACCTGCTTCTCGCACAGCACCCACGATAATTCCAAATTTCCAGGGTCAATCGGAGACCGGGCCAGCAGGGAAGACACAGCCGGCGATGACGAAACAACCTCGGGTGCATCCACATTATAGGCCTAACCGACGCGTTCATAACATCATGGTCCAGATGAGCTGCAACAGTTTCGTCCGACAAAAACACAAGTGGGGCATTAATATCAGTGCTTAAAAGTTCTAAACGATGCTCAAGAGGAGTTTTAGATCCAGAAGCAGACTCCAACAACGCCTTTTTTCCAAATTGCACTCGACGCTGGTCAGATTTCTTCCAGGTATGCAGCACCTTCTTCACCACTTTCTTGTCCATAAAATCGCACAAACCACACTTGGATTCTGTAAAATTACAAGGTCTACACCTGCGATAGGCAAGGTGAATATCCAGAGGGGTCTTTTTGCAAGAACACACAGACGATCACATGACTCCCAACATACAACGCAGTTTATTATTGTCCGCCACTTTGAAAATCTCGGGCAGGGAATACAAACGCCGGTGATTCCCTAACTAAAAGCAAAAACCACACGTCTGCACTGTTCCGTACCCCAAAATGAAGTATCATTGTTGGGCTGGCGCTGGCTTGTTGCGGGCAACGATTGTTACACGCACTAAGTGGCATGTAGGCTAACCTCATTGCATTGCAAGTGCTGTAGGTGTTTTAAACTTTTAAGGGGTTTAAAAAATTGGGTAGAAAAGCCAATTAAAAAGCTATTTTAGCACATACTAGAGGTTAGTATTTTACAGATAGTAAGAAACATGGTATTTCAAACCGTTTGGTAACGGTTCAACAAATGTTGAGACCTACCCCAGTCTGAATTTTTTACCGCAGAAGTAAAGATGGATTTTGGAACTGCCCTCTTTCCACCTAAAAAGGCCGAAATTCCCAGTCACGTTTTATTTGACAACGACAAATGACGTTTAGGCTTACGTGCAGCTTCTCAAGCCGATGTAATGAGTTCGGCAGTTAACGCCCCGTGTGAAAAACTTTCTGCAGTTCTACTCCTGCTGAAGTCAAGCATCTTTCCACTCTGATCTTGCAACTTTTCCAAAAGGCTTGTTTTGTAACTTACCACTGCATGAATTTGTTCGCCAGAGCGCTGTTCATACTAACCTGCTGATGCGTGACATCGCCCTTCAAACTTAATGACTCAATCAAATCTGAATGACTCCACCAAATGTCATTTACTCAAGCAACCCATTCAATGAATCCAACATCCTCCTTCGAGGATTGATCCCGCAATTAGCACCTCACCTCGATGTCTTGAGAAAATCGAAGGAGAATAAACCCAAACAACAGGTAAAACCCTGATGGAAGCCATTCAAGCCCTTTCATAACCAGGGCAACAGGAATAACTGGCCAAAGTCTAAGTCACAGCCAACAACAATGAAAATCACAACCGCCGTTCTGATGACAACCAGTCCTTTCGAACCAAACCTTTCAACAAGAACAAAGGACGCAACAAAAGAAGCACCACCTCTGATAGACGGAACCGCTACTCCTATCCAAGTGGGAAAAGCAAGTCTTGCAGTAATCGATGACATTACATCGCGTCCCAACTTTCCAGTGGGAGCATGTCTGTGCCATTTTCTCCCAGCCTGGAAAAAAATTAACAACCAATCACCAAATCCTCTCCATCATCCAACATTCTCTGTCAAGCCACCACTCGCCCAGTCTCCTCCTTGACAGTTTGAACCACACAACAGCGAAAACTGTCAACAGAGATTCACAACCTCCTATCAAAGGGTGCAATAAAGGAACACCACCACCCATTAGAACAATCTACAGCACAATCTTGCTACGCTCAAATAAATCAGGCGGAGAGATAGACCTAATTTCCATCTCAAGCCTCTCAACCAGTATAGGAACAACGATCGCTTCAAAATGGAAACCTTGGACTCCATCCGCCAATCCCTGAAAAAAAGACGACTGGACCATCTCCATAGATCTGGAAGACGCTTATTTTCACGTCCCGCTACATGCGTAAGTCCAACATTTCTTCCACTTCATGTACAACAACAAAGTTTACGAATTCCAATGTCTTCCATTCGGCACCCAGGATCTTCACACTTGTACTCAAACCAGTCCTGACTCTCTCCACCAAAACCAGATAGCAGCAAGCGCCTACCTCGATGACTGGCTACTAAACAACCCCAATCCTGCAGAACTCTTGTCAACCGAAATTTTACGATCAATCTTCTCAATCGGTTAAGGTTCAGACCCCGTCACCCGACGGAATAGAGGACATGATACAAAAATATGTTCTTTTCGTCAACCACACCCTCAAGGAGTTGAGACCCTCTCAATCGGCAAGATGGACTCCATGGCAAATTTTGTCCCATATGGGAGATGGATGACCAGACCTCTCCACCACTACCAGATAGATGCATGGGGAAATCAACCAGATCAACCAAACCTGGTATTCCCAACGGACAGGGACTTTCCAACAGAAACCCTGCTATGGTGGTTAGACGTGCAGACACTCTTCCCGAGTCTGTACCCCTCCAAACCTCTTTGCGAACCTCTTCCAGACCTCCTTTTACTGACCGACGCCTCCCTGGAGGGCTGCGGAGCTTACATAGCTCGTCACAAGACATCAGAACTATGGTCTCACCAAGATCTAGACCACATCAACGTTCTGGAACTAAATGCTGTACTCAAAGCTATACTTCACTTTCAACACCTGGTCAAAGGAAAAACTGTCGAAATCCAACCACACAGCACAACAGCAGTAGCCTACATTCGGAAAGAGGGAGGAACGAGATCCCGCAAGCTTCACGAAGTGACCTCGTCAATCTTCTATCTCTGCACAAAACTCAACACAACCATCCTGCCACTCCACATCCCAGTCAACCGGAACGGAATTGCAGACTCTCTCTCTCGCCGGAAACTTCCAACAGGAAAGTGGACGCTAAAAACTTCAACTGTGAATATCTCTTCAACATTTGGGGCATCCCAATGTTCGACCTATTAGCCACGAATCTCGTAGTCAACACACTCAAGAAATCTTCCAGCTTTACAGGATTCACTATCACAAGCGAAGGGAACCAAATTATGCCCAAACACCAGCGCACCAAATATTCGCGGGTGGCTACTATCATCAAACTCGTCAAAAAAGGCAAGAATTCATGAAGAACAGGCAACCCGTATTGCCAGCAAAGCCATCAGGGATTCAACAAACAGAATCTATGACAGCCACTGGTCAAAATGGTTTCATTGGTGTAACAGAGGGAAAGTCAATCCTATCAACCCACCCTCTCTACCAGAATATTTGTTGATGTAACATGTTGGATGGCTCCGACCACCACATCAATTTCTCCAACAGCTAACAGCTGTGGGCCCTGGTTGCACACTTACCAGGAGTCCAAGTACGCAAAAGCACTGATGCTCTGTCGGTGTAGGAAGGCAAGGATGGGCTTCTTGAGTATCGTAAAAGTGTGTGTGGGGCCGTACACAAACTGAATGGAAGGGCCTCAAAGTGGTAAACCTGGCTCTTGCACCACAACAGGGGGGGCCAGGTGGACCCGCTGTACCCAGGCCCGGCCACTCAAGGGGTCCGCACGGCCTAAAAAAATATTTTTCGCAAGTGTGAGTTTTGATGATTATGAGTAACGTACTCGATTTGTGGGTATTGTGAATTTTTTTTTACTCCAACAACAACGAGCACGGAGCAGGAGCACTGCAGCTTGTTAGGCAGGGAAGCCAACTAACGTAAGCAGCCCGGATTAATGAATGAACCAACCTGTTAAGCACAATTGTGGCCGACGAATATTACAACGTAGTGTAACCTTTTTGCGTTTTCCTCAGTTCGAGGCGTGCATGGCATAGTACCTTTTTTGCAGCTTGGCTTCAATTTGGATGTGGGGGCCCTGCACACCAGACGAAAGAGGTGAAACACTAACGGATGCATCCGCACGTGGAGGTATGCATCCTGGATGTCGGATGACACCGTGTAATCGCCTGGTTGGAGGGAGGGCTTCTCTGATGGAATCAGGGTTTCCGTTTTGAAGTGTTCCGAGGCTATAAAGGTGTATAGGTGATGGAGGTTGAAGATTAGTTGATTTTCCCCGCTGCTCTCCGGAATTACCTGTGCCGGGCTGACGATCCGCAACTGTCTGGTGGCGACGCCCTGATTGCACCCTAACTAGCAACAACGGAATTTCCTCTCTGTTAAGTTCAGTTCTGGTCTCTGATGGAGCCACTGTGAGGGTATGTGCACGAGGGATGGCGGCCACACGAACACAGGGGTATAACCTCTTGAAATTATATCTAGTACGAACTGGGGCCCTAGTCTCGACTTGATCGTTTTCAAATCGCATGCAGTTTTATCAAAAGTCACGTGCGATAGAATGGACGAGCCATGATTTTGGCGCTCTTTTTAGTAAAACCGCATTTGATTTGAAAAGCGCAGCTCGAGACTAGGCCCCCTGATCCATGTGAGCGTCTGCCAGGTTTCGACTGGTACCTTAACCACCCTCCGACTTGACGGTAGAGGGAGGGTGGCTGCACCTGGAAAACATCAGTTCCTTCTGGTACCCCCATAGTGAAGACTGAACCCTCGGAGCAGATGATGGGATGGAACGGGATTTTGTTTGTGGTGGTCTCCTATCCCCGCCTGATGCCAATTCCCTCTGTTCTGCTGAGCTAACACCTGCACTGCGAAATGATCCACTTGGCGTTGACCTGCTGCAAAATCCCGGACTCTCTTTGGCCATCGGGCAGGGAGTTTGATTTTGCCGCGAAGGTGTGGAGCGATAGAGGTGAGTTGGCCATTAAACAAGACTGATGATTTATGGATTAGGAGGAGCCGGAGTTGTTTCATCTTTGTTTCATCGTGTTCCTACAGGTACTCTCCTTCACCGAAGCCAAGTAGGTGTTACACCTATACAGTATAGAATTGAACAGAGATCTAGAACCCCAATTTATTGTGTCCATGTGGAATTCAGATCCCTTTTGCACGAGTTTTGCAGCAGTTTCAATATCTGACACCTCCCTTTCCTTGGCGGGGTGGGGAAAAGAAGTTTCGCTGTGACTATAGAGTATGCAAGGTCTGCAGCCGATGTTGCCCAAACGCTCGCACAAGTGAGCTTCTTGCCCTCCTCAAACTGTTGCAAAGGCACGTGCATGTCCATTCTGAATTCACATATGCAGTGTCCTTGAATGTTTGATACTGTCTCAACCTTGGTGCTTCTGCGTTAGACACTGTGAAGAAGAACGAGCCATTACTCATGTTGGCGGTTGCAAGTGTGCATTCACTTTTCCCTTATCCACAACAGCTCCACCCGTAACAAGCAACTGCCTATAGATAAACTGGGAATGAGGCAGATTCTGTGGTATTCTAGCAACAATGTTGGAGCAGTTCCCCTTCCCGTGGTTCGGGAATTACTTAGGCCAGCACAATTTCAGGAGGGACCTGTGCACCTCATCGACAACAGACTTGCATTCGTTTGCCTCCATTGTTGATGTTACCAGGTTGTCAGATGTCACTGGCCTAACATCTGCATCCGTAAAACTGAAGTACTTCTTACACCACGGGGGATCTATGATCATTTCCTGTCTGTCCACCCGGTTGTTCCTGCCTAGTCGTCGTAACATTCGGCGAACTCCCCCCCCCCCCCATTGTGTACTAGTGCACTGGGGGGGGGGGATTGAGGCTTAATGGCACGTCGACAGCTAGGTCATTAGCGCTAGTGTACTAGGTGGAGGTTGAGAAAACACCGCCGGCTGGTATGTTGTGTTTAACAAGAAATTAACCTGCGCACCACTCTGTCAAAACGGAATGTTCATGTTCTACTGATTATAATACTGTTACTGATTTGCGTAGCATTGTGCACCGTAAGTATCTACATGACCCAACACTGGCCATCCTTGGTTCCATGTAGGGAGTTGTTCACCACTATCACTCGGGACTGCCACCGACTGCAACTGATCCTGAACGACTGGGTAGTTAGTTTGCGATTGGCCCCGCCGCAACACCCGACTATAAGACTGGGGCGCTTCCGACGACTGGTAAGGTTCATTTCCGACACCGCCGAGTTGGTGAACGGAATATGTCCAGTCATTAATTGGGTGCGCTTAGAACACTGGCCAGTCGGCCCTTGGGGATTACCCTCGGAATGCCTACAAGAGTCCTACGTTTAGGTAAGGAGTCGTCGACATGGTCACCTAATCTGCATTTCACACGTCGTCACGGTCCATTCTTGGTGGTGACGACGATGGTGTGTGTGGTAATAACGACCCCACAAATGCATCCTCTAGTAGCACCGCTGGTCTGTTTTACTGAGTGGTGGGAGATCCCCGACCGCCAACGATTGGGAGCCAGTCGCATGACTGCCCGACTTAAGAATTTCTCGAATGTTGACAGTACTTCAATGTCGATCTCGAGTGCACGGGAAGACTGAAGTAGTTTGGCGATCTCTTTCTACATTTAAGGTTATCTTTCCCTGGGCATGATTTAAGTGTGTCGCTGCGGCTGTCATGTGTCCCAGGAAGCGCCATTGCAAGAACCTAGAGGTTATTAAATTAAGGCAGTTTGGGATGATAAGCATTTCCCGATATGAAAGCATAAAAAACAAAGGTCAGTATTTTAGGATAGCATAGAATTGTGTTTTTACGGTTATCCAAAAATACTTGCCTTCAGTTTTTATGCTGACTTTTTCCAACCTGGTGGTGGGCAAGACAAATCCTAGCATGCAACATAGTAGAGCAATGAAATTATCCAAAGACAAACCTGCACTTCTATTCTTCAAGGGCCCGTCGCATCACTGCCTTGTGAGGAGACTGTGCCAGCAAGTACATGGTCTGTACTTAGACACCTTCCCATCAGCAACTCTCGTATTCCTAAGGTAGTTAGCTAATAAAGGTGTTTCTATTTCGCCACGAACACAAGTGCTCATCACTTCTTGGGGGGGGGGCTGGCTTGCTTGCTTGCTTGCTACAAAAGCCCGACGGTGAAGGCTGCCTGAGGGGGCAGTCGGGCTTGGGCTGCCTGGCCTCAGATCAACACCCAATTTGGGCAGCTTCGTCCTTGGAATGGGGTGGTGTTCTTCTTGTGGTTGGAACCCTGCCCTGCCAATTGTCCATCTTGTGGGAGCTGGAGTCCACGAAAGGACTCGCTCTACTGCCTCCTTGTTTGTTACACGGGTGCTGGGTTCGAGGGTTGGGCAGGGCATTGCCTTATCCTTCAGATCCGAGGCGATATCCATAACTTCCCATTAAGAGTGTGTGAGGATTCTTCAATTGGCGGCAAGCGAAGTTTCCTGCCGTGTCCTTGGTGGAGGCCCTATGTCGTTCCTGTGAATGACTATATGGGGGTGGGTGAGGAGACTGAACAGACGATTCGTCAACCAATTGGGCAACGTGGCCGACGGAGAGCGCATAAAACCCTGATGTGTCCAAGGTGAATGGTGGGGGTCAGTAATGAGACAATTACGCTACAAACTCGAGAACTAACACATGGAATTTCATTCTTGAAAGTCCAGTCCACTCTCCCCCTTCTATTACAATGCCGCCGGCCAGGATGGGACATGGGGAGCAACTAGACCGAGACATGTGAGGAGTTGTGCAAGCAAACGTACTTTTTACAGGTTGAACAATTAATTCGTTTTGGGAAGCCTGCAGCTTATTAAAACATCCCGACCCACAACAAGCTCAAGGAACATGGATTCTTACAAAAAACGAACACATGGCAAATGATGGCTCTGACTGTGCCTGTCCCCTGGAGTTAACCTGCGCACAACGCCGACATATTTGGGCCTATTTGCGGAGCGTCGTAGCATAGCTGTACGTTTGCTACGTTCCAAGCTGAAGCCATGGCGCCAGAAGGAGAGGGGGACAATTTTGCTAGGTAATTCCGATAGGAAATTTGTAGGATCTTTTACTTGCCACAATCGACATGAGCATGAGCACGAGGCACCACAGGGCCCCTCTCGTCGTAACATATCGTCAAAGTTTGGATTTAAGACATAAACGAAATAGCATAAAAACTGGGGCCTTTTTGGGGACAGCTGTAAAAACCATTAGTGCCACTGTATGCTTCTTTCCCAAATCTTCCGAAATAGACGAAACAAACACAGTAACAGCCGCTCAACCCCTTAAAGGGCCCACTTTCCTCAACCGTACCCAAGCCCCCAACCCAAGGTCAAATAAAGCCTTTGTGGCTTACAACTGCTGCTCATTTTGTCGCAGAGATTTTTTTGCTACGCATTTATGATCAATACCTTGCCAGGGGTATTTCGTACCATACTCACGTAAGGTAGGGCATGGGCTAGAAAACTTCCGACAAACGCTCCATTTGTACTAAACTCGCCTGCAACAGCAGATGCAATCGCACTGTGGGGCAAATCCAGCCACTGAACAACTTTGTACAATGAAGAATTTCATGAGCTACCAAAATTAACCGGATCCACGGCCCAAAACCAGAATGTCTGCAGAGGCGGCGATGTCACCAACAAGTTCAAAATCACTAATGCGTTTTCATCAACATCCACAATCACAGAATTTCTATCATACTATTTTGGTGTTGTTGGAGTGCAACAGTGTATGAAGGTTTCAAACATTTCCTCTTCTATTACCAAATCGGTCAATGGGGCCGTTCAGTATTACGTCATTAAGAAATTGGCCATTTTTACATCATCAATCGTGTAGGGATGCACCAAATACAAAATTTGCCCAATACTGAATACTAAACTTGGCGAATATCAAATATACAACCAAATAGTAAACTGCCGAATACCGAATATTCGGTACCAAACAATTTACATATTCGGCCGAATACTGAATAGGCTGAATACCGAATACTTAACCGAATGCTCTGCCGAATACCTGTAATTTAAACATATTTGATAATTTTTCCTTCGTTTAGGAATGTCAGAAGACATTTTCTCACAAACCAGAAACTAAATATTTAGCTAAACGTTCGTGCATTACCACAACTGCATAAATATACACTGAAAAAATACACGGCAGAATACCAACAAATCTTAACACTTTTCCGCTGAAAACCGAATATTACTATTCAGTCAAAACCAGTATTCGGCCGAATACCGAATATCACTATTCATCCGATTCGAATACCGAATATTCCCTACAAACGTCAGCAGTTGGCGAACCCTCCCCCTCCTGAAGACGCAATACTTGACTGTCCCCAATGAACCAGACCATTTTCTGACAAATTAACGTGTTATGCAAGGCTTTTCATTACAAAAATTCATGAATCAATTGCTTTCCGCATAAGGATTCCCTCAGCGAATGCCTAGAGCAGTTTCAACACCTCAGTTGCACCATTAATGACCAAGGCAATTATATTTTAGTATGGCTAAAAGTAGGGAAATAAAGGATTAAGCTTATATGATAACGCATTGACCTTTATGGCGTGAGTTATTGAACATAAGTTGGTAGTTTTCTCATGCTACCAACTTATGCTCAGTAACTCGAGCCATACCTTTCAACAACTTAATATACAAGCTTAACCCTTATTTCCCCACTCCTAATTCTCTTTCAGTCAAGCTCAAATAAAATTTAATCTCCATATTTCATAACTGTTCATGTACGAGCCATCGTTATAAAAAGACCTCACCACCAGTTCATGCTGCGGAATGCACCTCTGACCCTCAAAAATCCCATAGCACTGCCACTGATACTATCTATCACTCCTACTCCCCTCCTGAGGGTGCTAATATACATATACAGCATTTTATGCTCTTTCTTGTAAACGGGGAACATTCTATCACTGCATCGGTTAATGAATCACGTCATTTCCTATCACTGACAAATTCACGTGCTATGCAAGGCTTTTCATTACAAAAATTCATGAAGCAATTTCTTTCCACATAGGGATTCCTGCAGCGAACGCCTCGAGTAGTTTCAACACTTAAGGCAATAGTATCTGAGCATGACTAAAAGTGGGGAAATAAAGGGTTAAGCTTATATGATAACGCATTGAACTTTATGGTGTGCGTTAGCGTTACTGAGCATCCGTTGGTAGTTTCTCATGCTGCTTACTTATGCTCAGCAGCACACGCCATAAATTTCAAGCTTACATAACCCTCATTTCCCCACTCCAAATTCTCTACTTTAGTCATGCGCAGATACAATTTAATTTCCATATTTCATAACTGTTCATGTACGAGCCATCGTTAAAAAAAAGGTCTTGCTGGCAGTTCATGCCGCGGAACACACCTCTAACCCTATAAAATTCCACACCACCATCCCGTTAATACCATCTATCACTCCCACTCAGCACCTGAGGATGACAATATACACAGCATTGTATGCCCTTACTTGTCAACAGGTTACTGTATAACCTCCTTTTACATGTTTCCCTCGCTTCTCACAAAGCCAACAATATTTTCTCGCCCATTTACAACCTAAGCAAAGCCAAAAACGAACATGCTTTTTACACAAACTTACCCAAGGTATCACAGTCCTGACGAATCCGCATTAGACCTAAATCCATCACCATACCATTCATTAGACGCATCGTACACCGTCCTTGCCTTCAAATAGGCCACACCGTTAAAAGTAGTTTCCCACCAGTCCATCGCTGTAGTTTTGCCGCGCTCCCAGCCGAAGCCATGGCGCCAGGCGAGAGGGACAATTCTGCTACGTAATTCCTAGGATCTTTTACATGCCACAATCGACATGAGCACGAGGCGTTACAGGGCCATT
The DNA here is from genome assembly GCA_023313725.1 of Lithobius niger. Lineage (NCBI taxonomy): Eukaryota > Metazoa > Arthropoda > Chilopoda > Lithobiomorpha > Lithobiidae > Lithobius > Lithobius niger. The sequence continues at coordinate 5,203 of JAHWFP010044364.1, read as the reverse complement.
CTCTTCCCGAAAATGCCAGGGATGGCTGAGGTCCATGACAGAACTATGCTGTTATATCCAAGCATAATATTTTTGTTGACACAAAAATGTTCGGAAAAAAAAAACATAACTCACCGCGGCAGCGCCACCGAACGACAATCGTCCATACCAGCACAGCAAAAGAGAAAGTGGTTGGTCGACGCTAGGGTGTAAGGTAGGAAGGGATTGGACGCGACATAATTTTTGCATAATTTAATACAGTGTGTCCCAAAAGTCACTTGCCATATGAGGGTTAGTGTAGATGTTCAAGTGTTGTCCGTTTGCAGCAATGAAATGTCAATTTGGCTTCCCAGCTCATCTCCGACAGTTGCAAGAATTTGTAGTTATTTCACGGATTGTTTGCGTAATTCTGTTGTTTAAGTCATCAACTTTCTTAACAAATTTGACATCGCTTTATGTGATGATTTTTCAATATCGGGATGCTGCCTGTGAAATTCATTTGCAGCATCTCTACAGCTTCGATGGTGGTCGCAACACGAAGTTCAACACGCTGCACTGCATTAACATGGTCGAGCTTGAGCGTTCCTGTGTAACCCGTTGCCTGCAGTACACTTTAACCATATAGGAAGTAACTTTTGGGATACACCGTGTTTAAAATATACCCAGTTAGACGATCAAATGTACCAAAGCAAAAGAGGGCCTCATTTGTTACGATAGAGATTCATCTATTCTCAGATATCATGACACAAACGCATAGAACTTGTGAACAGGTTACTTGCTTTTGAACTAACTGCCGACAAGGGGCAACACAATTATTACACACCTTAAAGGAATACTAAACCCTCCAACTGTGATTTTTTTTTATTGTTAGATTAGGTACTGGAATTAATGTAAAGAGGCATCCGACATCAATAAGTGTTAGTGCTTAAGCTGTACAAATTTTTAAAATGCCTGCTGTAAGCTTATGATCTGTGCTCAACTCACAATTGCTGGAAAATCCTGTTTTGAATCGCGTAGCGTGGTGTCATCTTTCATACCGCATTCCAAACGGTCTGTCTCACCTTAGCAGGTACCAGAAACAAAACATTGTTCCCCGGGGCTATTGTAGCTGGGTGCAACACAAGGGGAAGGCTATGACCACACCCCAACTGGCTTTAAGAAAGATGACGTCACAGCCTCTCCATGGCGCAAGCTTACGCTGTTTCTCATCGGGATAGGTGACTGAAAAGTAGCAGCTGTTTTATTTATTTCGATGCTATTATCAAGGCAAGAGATATTTTATAAGTCTTAAAAGGGTTTTAGGGTCTATATAGTGACGGAGCAAGACGTTTGAGCGCCCGGGGCCAGTAGATCATTTAGTGCCCCGCTTCATCGCTATTATACTGCAGACTGCAACATCCCCTTCCCTCCCACACGCCTCTTCACAAATCTACCCAAAAATGAACCTATCGCGGTACCAAAGAGATAAGCTAAAAACACGAATCAGACATAAAGGTAGCATGCGACACAAATATTTGTCTATATTTGAATTTAGTTTACGACAGAGGTGCCCTCTGATTGGCCAGAAAACTACCAAGAACATAAATTTGGCCACAAATTGTGGACTTCATACAGTTGCCGTATTGGATGATCTTCCAACATGGCAGCCGTGTTAAGTCCATCGTGGTAGCTTCCACTTTTTGTAGTGTGTTAACATTTTTACTGTGAACAAGTTAAAAAAACTGAGTCGAAAAAAAAGTACTCGTTGCCAATTCATGTTCTTGCCAGTCAGAAGGTAGCTCTATCAAAAATTACTGTTGCAACTCACAAATTACTAATTGTTCAGGACCAATTGTATTTAGGCTAGGCTTTGCCAAAAGAGCATTTATTAAAGTTCAAATTTTTTATTCAATTATGTTTTTGAAGGGAGGGGCAGCATTTTTGGCGCCCTTTCCCCTTTCGTCTCCCGGGGCAGACACTCCCCCTCTTGATCCAGCACTGTTAACATACAATTAATTGGAAATGTGAAGGTTTAGTATTCCTTTACGAGTTGTTCGCTTGTGATATTAATTTTCTCTTTTCTTCTAGCTATCCCCGTACCACAGTTTCTGTCTAAGCTGACTTATGACATGTGACTTGCCTGCTTATCGAAATTCGTTGCATCATTTAAGGCAAAGGGAAAGACTAACTTTTGACTTGGCTCATCACTTCCTACTAATTTTAAGCAAAGGGAGTTCTCGGGGTAGGATTGCTGATCTCGGCTTAGTTTGGGTCCTGCATACTTTTTAACAGACTGTGGCTCCTGGATGTTTTGTCTTCTTTCAGCATGGCTATCTGGTGGCTGAAAACAGGTTGACTTAGCTTGCCAAGCCATAATTAAAAATAATGGCTTTGCGGGCCATACGAACAATCAAATCGAGGTTTGCTACTCTGAGGAGAACAAGTTTGGACGAGCCTTCACAAGATAACCAAGCCATACACTGTAGGAAGTCAGCTACTCGTGCCAACACGTGTTCAATAAAATATACGAGCACTACTGCTTTGGCTTTCAAATCAACTGTCATTCAACCAACGAAAACCGTCGAACTACACGCACTTCGTTTTAACTAATTTATTGCTACACAATCTTCGGAAGTTTTCAGGACACATTGATCTATGAGTAGTTCTATTCCAGTCTCTTGTCATTACTCACAAGAATTATATATATATATATGTTATCTACTAGCCTATATTTTTAAAACAGTCTCATAGTTCAATTGAAGCTGTAACTATCAATTTTTATCATACTGTGGCCAGCCGGGAAGCAAACCTGTCCACACAATAAAAACGCTCATTTCAAGGATAACCCACGTTTACAGACATGATCATGCTTTCTTTATATGAAATAAAAATACTAAGAGAAAATATACAAGTATATACAATATAGATAACATACGAAGTAGTCTTATGTTTGCAGAACCTTTTGAAAAAATGCATGAAACAATATTCCTAACGTAATTTCTGCAACATCGAATGGCGAAATAAAACTGATTTGCACCAATTATCGTAGCTTCTATACAGGTGAAACAACAGACTCTTTCGTTCTCTTCACTCAATCTCGCTCCATTCAAACAATTAATTTTACATAACCGCACACACGGATTGTAAATAACTTATTTTCTTCCATTACGAGTGAAACGGCAGAGTTGCTTCGTAATGGATTTTTTGCTGGAAATGTCACCTCGACACTAAATCCACATGCAGAGAGGGGCTCAAAATACAACTTGAGTGCATTCGAAAGACGACCACACCAACAGCTGACGGACTACAACAGGTTACATCTTCATCCCTGTCCAAAAAAGCTTACTTGACCAGTGCTACCACAGAGTTCTTAGTTGGTAGCAGCGGCACAAGTTCTTCATGACACAAGTCTGAGCAGAATGGGTGGTCACAAATGTAGGATCCACCACTGGGACGTCACAGGGACATATTTTGTATTACTCCTGCTCTTCACTTCAAATGAGTCGTCTAGTCCCCATCTTCCCGGGAATGCTAAAGCAGCAGCACCCCCGAGAAGGGTAATTGAGCGCTGCTGCTACATTTATCGCTGTGCTTCCATATTTTGTTGTTGAATCGAGGCCTGTTTCTGCCCCGGTGAAGTGGAATAAATCCCCGAGGGTGATGATGTCTTTTCTGTAGTAGACATCTTGGAAAATGCCAAGAGCGCATCCGGAAAGTTTGGCGGAGTTGCAGGTGTGTTGGCAGGTGTGCATATCTGCAAAGCAAACAAACAAAATTGATATACAGACATTCCTCCAAAACAAAAATAAAAATTATACGCAGGTGAATGGCAGATGCATTTGATGGTGAAAGACCCTTTTAAAAACCGTGACAGAACAAACAAGGCTGTCTGGCTGGCTGTTGAAATATCAGTTTCAGATGGTGTACGTAGACTAAAACAATAAAACACAAAATCCAGTCACGTATAATTGTACCGGTAATAGTTTATTCAGGGTTGGCATGGTGTTTACCAGGGGTGGTTTTTACCAGGTATTTACCAGGTTTTTACCGCCCCGGGATAAACTACTTTTTCCCAGTTAAAGACAAATATAGGTGTTTAACGTGTAAAATGTAATTATATTAGTTTTAAAAATTATATAGTGTTAAATATATTTAAACGTGTCTTCAATTCACAAGATTAGATTCAAAATATGTTTGCTGATGCAATGTTTACATAGGAAAAAGAACATAATTGTGTGTTATGAGTGCAAAAATTGTAATCGATATACTAAAAATTCTTATGATGATAGTTTCTGTTAGTAGTTTCACTACATTCTGTTGAATTTTCGTTTCAAATAGAATTACTAAGTACTACTATTAGTGTTAATGAGCAGTTAGTCTCCAAACTTAAAAAATGCATGCAATAAAAAAATAATCATAATAATAATCATTTTTCCCACTTAGCTGGTATTTACCAGGTTTATACCGGTATTTACCAGTGCCCTATCCAAAACTAGTTTTTCCCAGGAAATTGCCAACCGTGAGTTTTTAGGAATTGCACTTGAAGCAATGGCAAATTTTAGAGAGTACAGGGCCATCGTGTCTTATAACAATGCGGTCGGAAATAAAAAAAAAACGTAACAAGTTACACTGAACAAGATTTAATAATTGTGGGGCAATTGCAAGTGGGGCGTTAGTAAGTGACATGATAGGTCGGTGATGTGATTCAATCGTACATCCTTTTGGCTCCTAAGCTAGGGCTCCAACAACTCGGTAGTGGTTTCCTCGCTTCACTTCGTCGGTGGACTTTGGTAATTCGCATTCTTGCACAGGTCATGGTGTGAAAGGGGTTAAGGAAGCAATCTCTAGCCTCCCGTATTTTTGGTTAAAGCAAGTGCAATGCACGAAAAAGTTTACATTACCTAATCAAGCAGCAATAGAAAGATACACTTAACACGAAGTAGTATAAACTTTTTCTGTTAGAACGCAAAGATAATATTTAGCCAACAAAACTTAATTTTCCACGCACATTAAGCACGCCGAGCAGTCAGATGTAACAAACCATCAGTACGTATACTAGGTAGGCTATCTACTTTGTTTATAAACGTTAAGAAGTGGCAAGATGGCTAAGCGCCCATTTGTACTTGAATCATTTTATTTATGAATGCACCTGCAATACTCCCTCCCAGTTGCGGACATCTCTGGCTTCATTGCTGGCCACTCTACCAATGAAGTCACTTATATTAATATCATTATACAGGGTGGT
>JAHWFP010044363.1:15435-26399 GCA_023313725.1 Lithobius niger | reverse complement strand
ACAAAACAACAAAAATAACCAAATCCATTTCGATTTCAAAAATAAAGTAAAGAAATTTCCTCTTCTGAAAAAAAAAAAGAAAAAAAAGAAGCTTAAAGTGGCGATAGCCAACACCAGAAAATCAAATACTAGTACTGGAAAAGCGTCCAAACCACAGTACAACAAATTTTGCTAGAAAGATTTAAGCATCAGACGCACTGTTCCCACATCCCCCCCCCACACTCTTTTACAGGAAAGAAAAAGCGTTATTTTAGAAAAATTAACACATTCAGTTTAACAAACTAGCCATTCAAATAATTGTCCGAAAGTTAACATCTATAGACCTCGGTCACTACTCTATTGTATAGACAGCGGTCAGGAAAAAATTAAGAAAAAATTTTTAAAGCTCTATAGACAGCAGTCTGGAACTCCCCCTCCCCCTAAACTCCCCGAACCTTTCCGACTTTCCCCTTTTACACACCCCAATTTCCAACCCTCACCCCATCGTACATCGTGATAAATAGCAGCAATTAAGCAAATCAGTCTCAAATTAAACGAAACATCGTTCCTTTTCAAGCAAGTAAAATAATCACTTTCAGGCTAAGCAGTGCACGACAAAATTTGTCCCATTACGGAACACACATTCCACTTTAATCAATAAAGGAACCAAAATCAAGAAACCATTTCAAAAAAAAAAAAAAGAAATGAAATTGACTTGCTTAACAAGCCGTTAACCATTAACACATAACCGTGAATAATGTTAGCAATTGTATCTGTTCACTTGTCCCTGATCAAACAACGACACGCGGCCACTAATTCCGGCCGTCTCAAAAACTTTTAAGATGAAAACGATCGAAAATTCCGTAGAAATTACATAAAAATAAGCATCACGTTCATCTAATTATTACTAGCACATTAAGCTTAACGAATTAGTAATGAAAATCAACTTAAAATCACTAGACGCTACTTTCAAGTAGGCCTAGACACCTTTCCCATTCAACTCGAACAAAGAAAGCTTTTCGATCATCTCCGCACAGAAGGGAAACTAAACAAAATCAGGCGTAATTAAAAAAAAAAAATTTCACCGGATTAATTAGTAAGTCAATTAATACACTTACCCATAGCTCCCGCAGAAGTTCTGGACATAGGGGATCCACCACCCTATGTATAATGAAGTGGCGATTGCATCGGCCGCAGCGGTCTACATGGGTTGCGGGGGGGCATCCATCACTGGAGATTTTTTTTAGCATACTGAGAAAATCGTGCCAAAAATCCAGGAAACTGGAAAAGAAAATGTTCGTACCCTCTCACCCCAGCCCCCAGCTGCATTCTTCCCCCGCACTACGTGAGCATTAAGGAGTTCGAGGAAGCATTCGGCCACTCCTTAAACATAACCGATCAAAATTAATTTTGGACTGGAAAAATTATTTCCACAAACTCGTGTATGAAACACTGAAAAATCCGACAAACAAATGGTAAACAGTCCACATACCTCATCTAGCGATGACAAAAATTATTTAAGTAGCGTAAGGATTTAATTATCGGAATCAATTAACACCAAAACTGTTGTGGCCAAACAACGGCAACTCCCCCCTGGGACAATGGATTCCTGATAGGTACCCTTAAGAAGCCGAAAGTTTTCGCCTTCACATCACGAGATGGCGCCACGAGCTAATCGTCGCCCACAAGTGAAGCAAAAGCGAAACCAAGTCGAAAACCGACTATCAGAGAACGTGTAGAACTCACGACGTAAAAACGGAAAACAAATAGAAATACGTAATTATGAGATAAGGTTGACAAAACCACGAGCATTATTCATGAATCGTTATAATTGCACATATAGCAGTGAAAGATTAGTCAAAACAGATTACACCCGAAATTTTTTTTCTGTTGTTTCAAAGACAGAAGGAAGATCAATGAGCGACAGGTGCATCAATACGTGATCAGCAAATCCATGAGGGATTAAGTTAATCAATAAGTGATAAATATATCAATAAGTGATATGTGCATCAATAAGTGATCAGCAAATCCATGAGGGATTAAGTTTATCAATAAGTGGTAAGTATATCAATAAGTGGTATGTGCATCAATAAGTGATCAGCATATCCATGAGGGATTAAGTTTATCAATAAGTGATAAGTATATCAATAAGTGATAAGTACATCAACAAGTGATAAGCCTATCAATAAGTGATCAGCGGATCAGTAAGTGATAGGCAACGCTACAAGCAAGAACTCAACCCATTCATCATGAGCTCATGAACAATTCATCTGATTCAGTAATTCAACACTACAAGGACTTCACAACACTGAAATCAGTTCCGCGAAACTCGCGAAAGTACGACGGACAATGTGAAACAAAACAGAACACTCCGAATTTAATAAGTGGACCGAAATCGCGAGGCCCACTACGGAATTATCGAATAAGTTCTTAAGCTAATACTCCTGATTCTCCCAGTGCAATAAAAATTAAGAGACAGGAGCCGCATGTTAAAATTAAGACACGACACCTAGTTAAGAAAACAGAATTGTAACACAGTTGAAATTTTATTGACCAATATTGTCACATACGTCAAAAGCTCGAAATATCTGAATTATTACTATGAAATTGTACAGTGTTGTATACGAAAACGTCTGACATGTATGTACCAACACAGTAAGTACTAAATAATACAGTATTAGCACTCACTCACACCCCCCCCCACCCCCCGAAAAAAAATTCAGGAATTTTTTTTCTTCCCGTTTTGCATGAGAACTCTTCAAATATGTATTCGAAAACGAGGTTTACTATACGAGGTCTTTTACTCACGGAAAACTTAAAGATTATAAAATTAAGGGAATTCTTAGCATAACCTGAGACGTTTTTCTTCGTATCTTAGCGGGAAGTTTACTCCAGTAATCGCCAGCAAGTAGAATCATATTCCGAAATAAGTTAATCAAAGTACTAAATTAAAATTAAAACTTTAAGGAGATAGATCGTTACCCCAAGCAAGGAGAAGCCAACCTTATTTTTGAAAGGGCATTGTAATTTTTTTAGAATTAGCACTTTCCGATATATAATATCAGTATCAATAATCGGTGTCGGTATCAATATCTAACGATACACAACCGATACTTCTTATCGATATAACATTAACTTATTAACTGCAACGGCCTTACAACATCCATTTGTTATCAGAATAACTTTAGCTTTAGCTTAGCAGACGACACTCAGTGCACTTGGCCTCTGCCTCATGCACCTTAATTGCTGCCACATGGGGGCCCATCCAGATACTCAGTCAACATCTGTGGTCCGGCTCCTAAACCAATCAGCTCCTCCCTCAGCCTCAGCATCCAATCGCACATCGTCTGCTACACAAAAGAGCAGGATGCAGGCCCCCTTTAAAACCCAGGGTCCTGCAGATTTTCACTCTCACTCCCCGACTTTTGGACAAAAATTGCTACCAGCCACTGAGCCCGAGGAGCCGGAATCCTCACAGCATTGTTCAGAGTTAAGTAATAATGACGATCTTGGACTTAGCCGAGTTTTAAGGGAGCTTCCCTCCTTTAGAGAATAAGTTGAGAGGGCTACACAGGGAAAACTGTACATAGGATCGTGTTGTGAATTTTTATCAGAATAGTCATAGATGTCAGCAGGAAGGCAAGCTTATAATATTTGTGTTGCCAATCAAAACCTTGGCGAACCAATTTTTTTTTCAAAATGAGCTATTTTTCATATGATTTTGTTACGAATTTGGCACTAAGTTGAGAGGGGTGTACTCGGAAAACTGTACGTAGGATCAAGTTGTCCATTTATTTCTGAGAAAGTCAGCGATGTCAGCAGGAAGACAACCTAATAATATGTGCGTTGCAGATTAAAGCCTAGAAGTAGCAATTTTTCAAAAAAAGCCCCTTTTCGTATGATTTTGGTACTCCTTTGGGCCAAAGTAGAGAGGGCTACACAGAGAAAACTGTACATAGGATCGTGTTGTAAATTATTTTCTGAATATTCAGAGATGTCAGCAGGAAGACAAGATCATAAAATTTGTGTTGCCGATTAACGGGTAAGTATAGCAATTTTTCAAAATAAGCCACTTTTCGTATGATTTTTGGTACTCCTTTGTGCCTAAGTAGGGAAAACTACACAGGGAAAACTGTACATAGGATCAAGTTGTCCATTTATTTCTGAGAAAGTCAGCGATGTCCGCAGGGAGACAAGCTAATAAAATGTTCTTTGCCGATTAAAGCCTTGGAGTAGCAATTTTTCAAAAAAAGCCCCTTTTCGTATGATTTTGGTACTCCTTTGGGCCTAAGTAGAGAGGGCTACACATGGAAAACTGTACATGGGATCGTGTTGTGAATTATTTTCTGAATATTCAGAAATGTCAGCAGGAAGGCAAGCTCATAAAATTTGTGTTGCCGATTAAAGGGTAAGAGTAGCAATTTTTCACAATAAGCCACTTTTCGTATGATTTTGGTACTGCTTTGGGCCTAATTATGGTGGGCTACACAGGGAAAACTGTACACAGGATCAAGTTGAACATTTATTTCTGAGAAATCAGTGATGCCAGCAGATAGACAAGTTTATAAAATTTGTGTTGCCGATTAAAGCATAGGAGTAACAATTTTTCAAAATGAGGCATTTTTCGTATGATTTTGGTACTCCTTTGGGCCTAAGTAGGGTGGGCTACACAGGGAAATTTGTACATAGGACAGATTGTCCATTCATTTCTGAGAAAGTCAGCGATGACAGCAGGAAGACACGCTAATAAAATGTGCGTTGCCGATTAAAGCCTACGAGTAGCAATTTTTCAAAAAAAAGCCCCTTTTCGTTTGATTTTGGTGCTCCTTTGGGCCTTACTAGAGAGGGTTACACAGGGAAAACTGTACAACATAGGATCGTGTTGTGAATCATTTTCTGAATATTCAGAGATGTCAGCAAGAAGACAAGCTCTTTAAATTTGTGTTGCTGATTAAATGGCAAGAGTAGCAATTTTTCAAAATAAGCCACTTTTCGTATGATTTTGGTACTCCATTGGGCCTAAGTAGTATACCCCTCAGCCGCCGCCGTTAGCCGCCGCGCCACATTTTTATGAGTCAGCCGAACAGCCGCCGAATATTTTGCGGCGGCCGCCTGGCCTAGCCGCCAAAATAAATGCGGCTAGAGCCGAAAATTTTGAAGTTTTAATGCATCAAAATGAAACGAAAGTCATGAAGTTAGTTGTTTCTAACGGTAAGCTGCTCTCAATTGCCTTATTTTTTTTTTTTTTTTATATATATATTCACTTGCCAGCAACTTAAGCGTGCCTGTATTTGTGTAGTCATTAGCATGCAAGGTACTTTCGGTTTCGTTTTTAGGGTTCGCGTATTAATAGTCAGGACACATCGCTGTGGAAGCATTACTTAAAAAAAATAAGTGGTGATGCGGCTCTGATTTTGAATTTGAGGGTTCTTCGCAAAGTTTTCCTTTTTTCATTTGTGATTCGTCTAGAAATCCATTAGGCCTCTGTCCACTTCCCCCTTCCATTTCGTTATTTTCTTATGTAGTTAGTTTCGTCGTCGATATCTTTGCTTCATTTCGATCGATTTAGCCGAAAATTAGCCGTCAGCCAGCCAAATTTACAGTTAGCCGGTGGTGGCCGTAAAATTTGTGGCTAGCCGCAATTTAGCCGAAATTTTTGTTAAGCCGGCTGAAAACGATAAAATAATACGGCTGAGGGGTATACTAAGTAGGGTGGGCTACACAGGGAAAACTGTACATAGGATCAAGTTGTACATTTATTTCTAAAAAATCAGTGATGTCAGCAGATAGACAAACTTATAAAATTTGTGTTGCCTATTAAAACATAGGAGTAACAATTTTTCAAAATGAGGCATTTTTCGTTTGATTTTGGTACTTCTTTGGAACTAAGTTGAGAGGGCTACACAGGGAAAACTGTAATAGGATCGTGTAGTGAATTTTTTTGAGAATAGTCATAGATGTCAGCAGGAAGGCAAGCTTATAAAATTTGTGTTGCCAATCAAAACCTTGGTGGCCCAATTTTTTTTCAAAATGAGCTATTTTTCATATGATTTTGATACGAATTTGACATTAAGTTGAGAGGGGTGTACTCGGAAAACTGTACATAGGATCAACTTGTCCATTTATTTCTGAGAAAGTCAGCGACGTCAGCATGAAGATAAGCTAATAAAATGTGCGTTGCAGATTAAAGCCTAGGAGTAGCAAGTTTTCAAAAAAAAGCCCCTTTTCGTATGATTTTGGTACTCTTTTGGGCCTAAGAAGAGGGCCACACAGAGAAAACTGTACATAGGATCGTGTTGTGAATTATTTTCTGAATATTCAGAGATGTCAGCAGGAAGACAAGATCATAAAGTTTGTGTTGCCGATTAAAGGGTAAGAATAGCAATTTTTCAAAATAAGCCACTTTTCGTATGATTTTGGTACTCCTTTGGGCCTAAGTAGGGAAAACTAAACAGGGAAAACTGTACATAGGATCAAGTTGTCCATTTATTTGTGAGAAAGTCAGCGATGTCAGCAGGAAGACAAGCTAATAAAATGTTCTTTGCCGATTAAAGCCTTGGAGTAGCTATTTTTCAAAAAAAATGCTCCTTTTCGTGTGAATTTGGTACTCCTTTGGGCCTAAGTAGAGAGGGCTACACATGGAAAACTGTACATAGGATCGTGTTGTGAATTATTTTCTGAATATTCAGAGATGTCAGCAAGAAGACAAGCTTATAAAATTTGTGTTTCCGATTAAAACCTTGGAGGAGCAATTTTTTTCAAAATGAGTCATTTTTCTTAACGATTTTGATACAAATTTTGCACTAAGTTGAGAGGGGCTCACAGGGAAAACTGTACATAGGATCAAGTTGTACATTTATTTCTAAGAAATCAGTGATGTCAGCAGATAGACAAGTTTATAAAATTTGTGTTGCCGATTAAAGCATAAGAGTAACAATTTTTCAAAATGAGGCATTTTTTGTATGATTTTGGTACTTCTTTGGAACTAAGTTTAGAGGGCTACACAGGGAAAACTGTACATAGGATCATGTTGTGAATTATTTTCTGAATATTCAGAGATGTCAGCAGGAAGACAAGCTAATCAAATTTCTGTTGCCGATTGAAGCTTTGGAAGAACAATTTAATCTAAATGAGTTACTTTTCTTAAGATTTTGTTACATTCTTCATCACGGCTAAGTTGAGAAAACTGTGTATAGGAACAAGGTGTAAAGTTTTCTCATAGTCAGGAATGTCTGCAGACCAGCAAGCTCATAAAATGTGTCTTGCCAATTAAAGTCCATGAGTAGCAGTTTTTTAAAATAAGCCACTTTTTGTATGATTTTGGTCATCCTTTGGGGTGAAATTGAGAGGGCTACTCATGGAATCTGTGCATAGGATTGTGTTGTGGATTTTTTTCTGAATAGTCATAGCTGTCAGCAGGAACACAAGTTTATAACATTTGTGTTGCCTTTTAAAACCTTGGAGGAGCAATTTATTCAAAATGACCCATTTTTCGTATGATTTTTATACAAATTTGGTGTCAAGTTAAGAGGGGTGCATTCGGAAAACTGCGCATAGGATCAAGTTGTCCATTTATTTCTGAGAAGTCAGAAATGTCAGCATAAAGAGAAGCTTATAAAATTAGTGTTGCTGATTAAAGCCTATGAGTATCAATTTTTCAAAATGAGCCATTTTTCGTATGATTTTGGTACTCCTTTGAACCTAAGTTGAGAGGGATACACAGGGAAAACTGTACCTAGGCTCGTGTTGTGCCTTTTCTTCTGAGTAGTCAGAAATGTCACCAGAAAGACAAGTTTATAAAATTTGTTTTGCCGATTAAAACCTTGGAGTAGTAATTTTAACAAAATTAGCAATTTTACTTATAATTTTGATACAAAATTGGCGCTAAGTAGAAAGAGCTACACAGTGAAAACTGTACATAGGATCAATTTGTGTATTTTTTTTTATATTCAGTGATGTCTGCAGGAAGGCAAACGAATAAAATTTGTTTAGCCGATTAAAGCCTTGGAGTAGCAATTTTTCAAACTTGCCACTTTTCGTATTATTTTGGTACTACTTTGATCTTAGGGAAAACTGTACATAGGATCTTTTTATGCAATTTTTTATGAGTAGTCAGAGATGTCAGCAGGAAGACAAGCTCATAAAATGTGTGATACCGATTAAAGATTTGGAGAAGCTTCTTCAGGGACCCGTCGCCCAATTAAAACGACCTTTTGTCCATCCGCCTAAACGGAAGCAGATGAAAATTAGACAACGAACTGAATCTCGTGATTGACACCATCCATCGACCCATTCACATCTCCGTCTCACTTCGAGAAGCACTGTAAAGCCATGTCTACGAACTAACTTCCAGCTTTCCCACCTCAATTCATCCCTCATTATCACTTCTTCTGTACGACCACTTCTCTTTTCTCTTCTTGAAACGGAAGTACAAGAAAGCTACATCAATGAACGAACCTGCCGCTGCCCTAGGACCTTTGCCGTCACCACTAGCATCTCACAGATTCTTGTCATTCTCTTTTCTAACCACATTGAATACACTGAATTGTATTTTCTATGCCCGCTGCCCCTCGCCAACTGCCGTTGACTGCACGGTGGGGTCTTCTTCCAGCTGCAACCATTTTCAATTCTCGATGCTCATGGATTCGCTGTCTGTCATCCTTTACTGCCTACAACTTGCAGCTCTACTGACGTTCGTCCTTCGCTTCCTCTGTCCCTCATCGACTACCAAACTACTGTTGTCTGCCAATCATCCTCACCACCTGTTGTTGCTGGTCCTAACCGTTGTTCTTTGGTGCGTTCTGTCCCCAACTGGCTGCCAGTACCCTTCACGACACTGGACATTACTGCTGCAAGACACCGTGTCACCGACATAAGATGTTTGTCACCGACATAAGACTGCACGTCACCAACATAAGGCAGCATGTCATCAACACAGACTTCATGTCACTGTAACATGACATCAAGTCACCAACTTGGGTCATCTGTCACCGACACAAGATCTATTTCCGACACAAAATATCATGTCAACGACAACAAGACATCATGTTGCCGACTCTTGATATCGATCACCAATGCATTACAGCAACCACGAACACGTCTTCTAGCACAACAGCTTGGAAACTCCACAAAGATCATAGGACCCTTCAGCGGTTGTTAGAATATCAAATGACCTATAGATCCCTTAAGTTGCTGACTGGCATTTTCAACAAACCAACACAACACCACGATGAAATCGTGTCAAGCCAAAAACCTAGTCCTGTCCACAGGCCCAAAACCACACATAGCGTCATCTGGTCCACTGAAAGAGCCACCCAACACAAGGAAGCTACAACATGACATCCACTGCAAGGGCAAGACCTACCACTGCACGTGTCGCCCGAATGACACACAACTGTTTTTTTCTGACTGGGACCCATCCAGAGCCCTCAATTGCCTCATGAGACCATCTTTCGAACCGCTTCAAAACAACTTCCTGATTTCTTCACCCACAAGACTGTACTGACCACACTGGCATCCAGTCCTCGCTGCAGCAAATTTCAAGTTTGCGAGTAGACGCACCTTCAAACTCCACCGCCATCCACCTGAGACCATGAGCCTCCTTTCGTACATAGAACCAAAAACCATACGAGCCATCTTAACAGTTTATCATCTCTGCATTACACCCTCCTTTGTTGTCCAGGACTGTCACAACACCGCCACATCAAAACGACAGAGATCGATCAACAGGTTCCCAAAGGTCACCTTCGCAGACTTGAAGCAACTCAGGCCAACCCTGTCACCCACTAAAATCATGATGACCTCAGCATTGATTACACAACAACATCAGTAGCAAGCACATGACTCAAGATGTGCCGGCATCTTGAACCTTCCACAAGTAACATTGGCATCAACAGAATCCCAGTGAAGTCAATCAACACAAACCGTTACTCAAGGGAGACATCAACTCGAGAAATTGGATTGCATCGTCTGAAAACCATCATCACTGCCAGACATATATTCCAATCTCCCTTAAACACTGAAACAGACACCATGAAACCAGATGTCTTGAAGCAGCTGTCCCATGCAGATGTCCTGAAGCTGAAACGTGACTCATCTTCTAACTTGGACCACCATCTCCGCTGATTGACCCAGATTACCAAATCTATGTTTCAATAAAGTGCGAAGTAAAAGCTTTTGGGGGAAAACCAGCTCGTAACCCTGGAGTACTCATCACCCACCACCTAGATTGACAAGGTCTCCTGTAAATGCGATAAATTCA
This sequence comes from Lithobius niger, assembly GCA_023313725.1. Classification (NCBI taxonomy): domain Eukaryota; kingdom Metazoa; phylum Arthropoda; class Chilopoda; order Lithobiomorpha; family Lithobiidae; genus Lithobius; species Lithobius niger. The sequence continues at coordinate 16,159 of JAHWFP010044363.1, read as the reverse complement.
CACATAATCTATGTTTCCGAGCAATAGAAACGGTATTTTGCCGGCACATTCCCTGGGCCGGCTGAAAATTCTTTCTGTTGCCTAGTAGGAAACATAGATTACCTGTACTCACCCCACCTCCCCTCTTGAGTCACCCACATGACAAATCGAGAGGGGAAAGATGACAGGCTGGCCACCCCTGAATGCTTTTATAGAGGGGCTGCAGATGACGCATTCGCAGACCGGGTTACGTAACTGGGTGATCGTCGCAGCTCAAAAGCTTCCAGCGAGAGAGAGCATACTTCAAGGAAGAATACTATAAATTCACAGGTAATCTATGTTTCCTACTAGGCAACAGAAGCAATTTTTCAGCCGGCGCGGGGAAGAGCCGCAAAATACAGTTTTTAACACTGTTTTTACGCCAATGATAACTTTGACTATGGTAAGATCCCGCCCCCGTCTAATTTTCAACCTTAGTTAGAATCACAGATAAAAAAAAAAGGATTTTTAATATAAAAGGCATAAAGTAAACTACTGTAAATTAACACGATTTCATCTGGGGTAGAACCTTTTATTCTGTGGTGAACAGCACCTTTAACTTTATAATGTAGTGTCCATAATTGTCGGCCTAATAACAAACCCGTATATATAATAATGAAAGACGTTTCGTCCATCGACGACAAAAATTCAGACAGTTGGGTTACAAAAAAATTAAACACTGTACGATGACACATAAAAGCTTTGT
>JAHWFP010044363.1:4695-15335 GCA_023313725.1 Lithobius niger | reverse complement strand
CCCCCCCCCCCACTACCTTCACCACCACCACCACCACTGCTGTCGATCACGTTACGGACGCTTTACGCATTGGCAGTTAGCAATTTACCAGTATTTACTATTTATTCATTCATTTCGTATTTTAGTAACGTTTAATTTGTTACTAAAACGTTCATTCCGCTTACTATTTTCACGATTATCTGCGTTTCTAACAAGTGCCAAAGTTATAATCCGTCTACTGGCCGGCGCATTCCACCTCTTAGTGATTGCGGTTATCAATTAGTACGTCAGCGGTGACTTCCGGTTCGCATCGAATGTGAGGCTGGCTGAATGTGCGGATAACTTGACTGCGGTATGTAAGAGGACCCATACTCGACGTTTTTATTCTATACTAAGGTGACGATTTTAGCAACCATGAAAACTTCGACTGCACTCTTGTAATTATTTGTGGCTGCGATAATACTTTAATCCAATGCGTTCTAGCATTTAAACACAAGCTGGTTTATATTGATCTTTTGCTTAGGTTGTCATAAAAGCAATCGTTGGCTCTACCTTGTCCAAAAATGGCAAACACAACTATTTTTATTTTTCCGGATATTCAGTGTTTATCTTGTATTTTATTTCAGGGCACCGACCATAGCAACCTCATCCGAATGTACAGTAAAAGCCTTTTCCTTCTATTAAATTGTTTATTTTATTTTGAGCAACAAACTCCGTTTCATCGCCCCCCCCCTTCCTTCAATAATTGCGATGCCTAATATCGTAGTTTCGACTGTTGCGTTTCCATCAATTCATCAAACCCTTCCAGAACCCTAAACCCTCAACGGCTCCAACGGTCCTGGATCCAGCCACTCAGAGCTCAGAAGCTCCAGCCAATCAGTGTAAACCCCCTAGTCTCTCCCTTTTGAAGGCCAATTCAGATCGTTACAGTTCCCTTCAAAGCCCTCACGTGGTACAGCTCATTTTGGGACTAACACAGAATTCCCTCCTCCAAGGCCAAAACGTGCAGTCGTCGCGGACGTCCGCCCCCTCCCTCCCCCATATATACCACCGGCCCTGCAGTCCCATCGCGAGCATAGCTCAAGATCTCAAAGACTAGACGTTACTACGGCGGTCGGAGCAGAGATGTCCAGGCCGAGTGTTGCCATGCCGGGCAAGGTATTAGTTCTTAGATAGTAACTAGTTTAAACTTGAATTTTTATTTTAGAACCTTATTTCTAAAATATTAGTCTTAAATTTAAACTTAACCTCTAGTATTTGAACTTATAGGTAGTCAAACGCCATCGGCATTTTTGGTCTAGGACTCCCATAATTTAAGGGTTTAAGGTCCCCTTCCTAAAAACCGGCCTTTTTCTTATTTACATGAACTTGGTGATTTTTGGATTATTTAATGAACACTAAAGAAAGAAGATCTCGCGTGTATTATTGTTGAGGCAGAGCACTCAAAAGGTTGTTTCCTTATAATACTAATCTTGATTCAGTGTGATAGATTGATTGACGTTAGTGCAAGGGTTGCTAATTTCTTTCAAAGACTGTTTTACTAGTGCAAGGGTCATTATGTAACTCAGAGAGTTGTGATAACTCAACCGACTTTTCTAGTGCAAATTGTAATGTGACTTAATTCAGTTTTTTTGCTGATTTATTGTAAATCAAGTGCGCTTTCTTTAAAACCTTAAGTTTTAATTCATGTAACCAACTAGTTACGAAGTGTTGTAAAGATAACTTGTCATGTTTTATTAAATCATAAAAGAAAGTTGTTTTAAACGACAGTTTGACATCCGAGTCCAATTTAATTTGCAAGGGTTAAATAATTACAAATCATTTTTATTCTAACTCCGAAGTAGGCAACTATCCATCGTGGTGGTAGTAAACCGTCATTAGATAGGTCATAAAAGTTTAGCTAGGACGTTGACGCTCTTCTAACCGTGCAGTAGACACGCTATGCTGTTTTTCCGCGAAAGTAAAAACCGCCACTTACGATTTCTTCTAAACAAACCGCAACTACGCCAGATGTCGGTGCTATAGACAGTAGGCACGTCAAGACCCTGTAAGCGCCGCTACAAAGCTGGTTGCAGCGGTGGGATTTAAAGGTGCTGTGCCGCTACACTCCTTCCCCCCTGCCATACTACCATGCCAGTTCATCTTAAGAAGAAGATGTCGCAGTAAAACTCAAACTACAACCCCCACAGACGTCAGTAGCAAAGTCAAAACGCTACAGAAGTAGATTCCAGCCTTAAAGTAAAATCAAGGCCCATCAGCAACCCCGTATCCAGCTGGAGCCGGGAAGCGGCAACCCTCCCTTCACAAGCCGTGAAGCATCAGGTATGCCTTCGGAAGGCAGATGTTTCCTTCCACCCCTGGAGAAGTCGGCCTCAAGCAAGACACGATGTTCCTAGAGTGAACCACTGGACCATTCAACTTGGATAACGCAGTGACTGCTCGAATTTCAACCAGAAGTGCGACCACGACAAAATTTAAATCTAATCTTTGATGGGTGATTGGATAGACTGACCGCACAGCGATTGTGCAGGAAAATTCAGGTTATTGCATATGGCTATAGTCCGTTTGCCAAGCCGAGTGTTTGTTTCATGCATTTTATGTATTTAATTATCCACCAGAGTGCTTAGGTAATATAAGAGTGTATTTTTATGTCTCTGACTAGTTGGGTTGTAAGAGAAGGGTTTTAAGTACTCGCTCTTTCCAACTATTATGAGAGCTATTTTGCGGCTGCAATTTTAACTGTAAAGATTTTAAAACTAGAACGTTTTTTTTCTTTAAAATTTGAATTAACCCAAACTTTCAACATGGAAGAATTAGAAGCTATTCTCGATCATATTCATTACAAAGAGTTAAAGAACGCTTGTTTGAATTTAGGTCTAACTGTTTGCGACACTAGACATGTGTCCGTTGATGAGCTATCAAACGAACTCTTCAGCTCCATTGAAAAACGTGATGCTGCCATTTTGGCCAAAAAAAGAGATAGCTCTCAAGAAGAACGAACTATTTCTTAAAGCCGAACAGTTGAAACTAGAAGCGTTAAAATTTGACGAGGCTGAGAAAGCTCGAGCCTACGCCGAAAGAGAGGCCGATAAAGTTCGACAACCGCCCAGCCTAGCGATGCTGCTACGGCGCTTGCGATCAAGAAACTCGAACACGAGTTAGAACTTGCTTACGAACAAATAGAGTTAGCCAAATTAAGAGCTGTAAACGGCAACGATGGTACCAATCCAGTACAGGTTTTGCCTAGTGTAACTTCCGGTTCAAGGCCCGGAAAAATTTCCGACGCAGTTAGGTTATTAAATAATTAAGGTCCGAAATCGGAAATCAATTCATATTTAAAAATCGTTGATAGAACAATAGAACTCAACGTATTCCAAAGGGTGAATGGGTCGTCGGGTTACAACCCCTGTTAGGTGAAATTTTAGTCAAGGTATGCGAACAAATGACCGCTGTTAACATGCACGATTATGATGAATTTAAATTAAAATTGCTTGAAAGGTTTGTACAGACTAAGGAGTCCGTCCAATCTACATTTCGTAGTCTGGAAAAACAACCAGAAAAACTTTATCACGAACACGCGTTTGAGCTTCAAACTTTGTTCTCACAGTGGGTGTCTTTAGCAGGTGTTAATGGTAATTACGATAAATTGTCTAATTTAATTTTGTTAGAGCAATTATACAAGTTATGTGCAGTGGGCTTGAGAAAATGGTTGCCGGACCAGATCAAATCTGGGATGCTACAAGAATCAGCCAAACTGTGTGATAATTATACCACACGCAACAAGCAAATCTTCATTGATGTTGCTGTTAAAACTGGTAATGTGCAAACTGGCGCACAGCCAGCCAGCCCAGCCACTAAGGCTTATTCTAATTTCCGAAATGGTAAACAAAACCTTAATTCCTTAACCCGGTTGGGACTAACATTGACAGTGTAACTAGCACAGATGCTAACGCTGATAGTAGCAACAATGTAAAAACACTAACAATAGCAACAGACCTAATGTTAGTACATGTTATAAATGCGGTTCGTCCTCGCACCTCCGCAATCGATGTCCCGAGTATAACAAAACAGAATTTGCTAATGCATGTTTTCGAGTGGGCTCGGATGCCTTAACTGTGTTAAAGCGTAGCACCTTTAAAGCCAGGATAGGTAGGAATAAAGTGCTATGCCTACGCGATTCCGGTAGCAGTATAAATCTCGTTAGTCGGAAACTTGCCAAAAACTGGCCTAGACCGTAATGAGCGACAGTGTGGTCGAGTTACAACAGGTAGATTTAATTTTGAAATTAAATGGAGGTTTAAAAATGCATGTTGTTGCATGTGTTTCGGAGGCTACCAGCTCTGTTTTTCAAATAGTTCTGGGCATAAACGCCCTGTCTAAATTAGACTAATTACGTCAGCCTAAAAGAAATGAAGACGACGCTCGCAACCTTAGCCCAGCTCGCCCCGTAGCTCCTCCCCCCAGTCCGAACGCTGCTGACCACAGCCAAACTACTTAGAAAAAGCTTTCCCGTAAACGCCGCCCTCCTAAGGCCCGCTCCAGCATGGAGTCGTGCAGCCGGCCAGCGGGATTGGTCAAGCCAAACCCAACAGTAGACAAGCAGGCGCCACCCAAGTCGCCCACCCCTAGGCTCTACCGAGGCAGTCAGGTCAGGCACAAAATAGGCCGTTAAAAAACGTCCCTCCCCCAAACGTGCAGCCAGCCAGCAATATGCAGATGGACCATCCAAGTATAGATGGGAAATCTGATAAGAGTACTTGCAGTACGTATAATGAGCCAGCTAGCTAAGTCAGACTCAATAAATTAGCGCCAAAATTCAATGAATGGATTGAACTACGTAACCGCTCATTTAGCAAGCTTTGTCAGCCTCCTAGAGATAAACTTAGAAGAGTTAAATCTGAGGACAACCTTGCAGTAAAAAGTAGGTCCGTTAAATCGAAAATAAGCCCTAAACTTGCTTCTTTCGAGTGCTATTTCGATTTTTTCCTAGAGTTTGGAGAAATAAAATTGCCATGCTTTAACTTAACTTAGCAGCAGTTTGGGTTAACCAATAAAACGTAAATGCCGTTTTTTTTGTGTACGTCCTTAAAAATTAAGACCCGGTGTTTTGCTGTTGAAATCTATTGTAGTGGGGGTAGAAATGTTGAGCATTAGAGCTCCCAAACTAAATAGGTGTTCACAGTAAAAACGAAGGTTAAAAATCTAACCTAACCATAGTAAATAATGTCTTTATCAGTAAGGGAGTAAGTAAAACCTTTAAGTAGGACTCCAAACGTGATAACTAAAACTAGTGTAGTTTTTTTCTCTCTAAATAAGAGTTTTCCATAATTACAAATCTTGTGTAAGCCACCAAGACTAACCTAAGTAACGTGTAATGTTTCTCCATGTTGAGTTTTTTTAACTTGAAAACCTAACCAAATAGTTTTCCCTCCTCGGTGTTAAACTGTAGTGAGTGGTAGGCCGCTACAAACGTGGCTCCATCTAGGAACACCTAACCTAAACATAAAAATTGTGTTTACTGCTTTAATGTCTTACTCTTCAAGAATATGACTATGAGGTCAAGTACAAACCTGGAAAGTCTCATACTAATGCAGATACCATGAGTAGGTATTTTGTTTAACCTTAAATGTGTTTTCTTAAATTAAAAGTTGAACCAGTGGTGGAGCAAAAAAATTGCTTTACACCATTATTTTGTGTAAACTTTCATTAATTGTTAAGAGGTATGTTGCCAGGGCAACCTCATTCAAAGAAACTGTCAGCTTTCCCATTTCGGATCTTTGCACCTAAATTTTAAGTGCCAATGTTATTCTCCCTGTGACTATCAACACCTTCCTTTGTGGAAGGATATTTATAGAGATTATACGACACGTTTAAATGTTCATTAGGAACATTCTACGGGAGTTTAGTGGTCCCTGGCTATCTCCTTTTTAAGTTTTTACGAAACATTTTTCTTTAAAAAATTTTTCTGACTACCCCTGGGAGATAAAGGATAGCCCTGTTTAAACGGTTGTTGGGTATAAGCCATAAAACCTCCCAGCATTGTATTTTATGTGTAAGTTATGGGGTCTACCTCAAAACCCTTCTGTGTTTAATTTTCATATGTAAACAAGTTGTCTGGTAACCTCAAACCAGTTCATTGATAATCTGTTAACTATAAATAGAGCTTATAGTTGCACATGCACTCATAGTACTCTCTATTCCGATTCTTAACGCAAGCTAGGTCCTGAGGAGTGCGCCTAGAGGTTTTTTATGCTTTCCTAAAAATTAAAAACAGCATTCTGTGCACGGCGGACGAGTTAGAGCATTAAATGTTGTAATTATATCATTTAATAGTTAACAGTTACAAAAACATAACCTGTACTTTTTATTTTCCTTTAATATTCAAACGGTGTGTACAATATTCCTGCACAGGCAGCTCGGACCACCAATAACGTTTATTTCTGTAAAACTAGTGTTTTTAACTTTGTCAATTTTGCGTTAATTTAAATTTGCGACAAAATCACAAAAACGAGAACTAAACTTAGCAATTTTATTTGACGTAAAAATAGTGTACTTTTAAACTTATAACTGATCCGGAGCTAGGAACAAATAGCTCAAAACCTTTTTCTCACATTTTGAAAGTAAGTAGAAACCGCCGAACTCCATAGAAGTTGGAACTTTCTGTGTTGTTTGAAGATTGCATGAACCAAGGGTGTTTCTTTGCAAGTTTTAGTTACATGGCTTGGCAGCTTGTGTTGTGACATATCTATGTGCACTAACCTTTTGTTGTAGGCTTTCATTTGGCGTTCAACAGGAGCCCCAAATGAAATCTCCCGGGTGGGGGCATGAAAGGCAAAAAGAGGCCTGAAATCTTGAAGATTGGTTAGGAGAACCAGCACCAAAAATAAAAAACTCGGGGACTCTTATTTTTTTCTTAGCGCTAGGCCTATTTTTACAACTCCAACTTAAAAAATTTGTATCTCCACGGAAAATGGACAGAATCGACTCTAGTTTTCAACATTTAATAGCCCTGAACTTTATCTGTCATCCTGTGAAAACAGAACTTGAAAATTCACCATACTTTGTTCTCTACAGCCATTTGAAAAAGTGCTAAAACTGAGCGCCGCCGCACGCAATTCACGTTGCCGTTTTCCATACGCTAAAAACAGCGATCACCACCAAGGGGGCAAACTGCTTCCCCCCCAACTAGAAATTTTTTGACAAGCAATTTAGGACACAATACAGCCAGATGTATTCCGCAAGTTTCTACGGGAACACAATTTGCAAAAACGATCTCTGAAAATAAATATGAACATTTTCTACCACGTTTCACCAACCGTAAGTCACTGCCGACAACGCAGCTTCATTTGTAAAAATGTAAAAACTTGGTATTTTTCTTTTTCGGCATAAAGCCACAGTTTAGTGTGTGTTAGGGGGCACATATGGTTAGACAATTTATATTTATATGGCGAATTTTTATGAAAGCTTCAACCACCTTTAGCTTGACTGCTTCAGATTCACGTGGGGATAATTATTTTAAACGTGTAAATAAACTAGTAACAGTTTAAACCTTTTTTTTTACCTGATTTACACTAGCAGTTTCCCCTCAGATCTTGCTTGTTCCCCTAGAAGTTGAAGTTGCCTTCCCTGCCTGGCTCGTACATTACCGCGCATGCGCCGGGCTCCTTATATATACCCTTGCGCAGCGTCGGATACCATCATTTCTCCTAGGGCGCTCGCCGCGTGCGGTCGCTCTTGAGCTTGGTTCCCTGGATTCTATCCGCCATCCGCTTACCTTCAGCCCGCGGTGGTTGCCGTCGTCCGCCGTCTGCTGTGCTTTCTGTTCCAGCGGCTTTCTACAGTCCCGTCGTCCTCCCTAGCTATCCGCTAGGGATCGCCCCGTCCTCTCAAGGCGTCGTCTTCCGTCCGTTGGGCGTGTCCAGCTTCGAATCATCTTGTGGTCTCTGCCTCGGCCGCCGTGTCCTCGTGGACGCTTCCCTTCCTAGTTCTGCCTTCCGGATCCACAGGCCCACGTATACCGTTGGTCGCTCAGTTTCGACCTTCTGCCTACAGCATCAATCCGTTATCCTCCTCTACTATGGATCAGTGCTATCCTTCGTCCGCCTCCTCCGCTCCTATAGTATAAGGCATCGCTGCGTCTCCTATCCTCCGGCTGCCGTCCTCACATTATCATCTTGCTCCGCGGGTCCACCTCTCTCAGGCCCTGGTCCGGCGCTCGGGTTGGCCCCTGTCCTGACATCTACCATCCGCTATCCACGACAACCCCAGTCCGTCCCTTTTCCTGGCCTCTCCACGGCGTTTCCCTCCGTGGCACAAGGGGGTGCCTTCCGACGGTTCGAAGGCCGGATCATTCACTCGTCCTCATTTCATCACCCCCGTCTGGCGCCTGCAAATCCTTCACCTTCGGCCCCTCTTCTGCCGTCTCCAGTTGTGGCCGTCCCGCTGGGATGCCGTCAACCGTTGTCCCCGGCTTTCCATCCGCCTCCCGGTCTTCGCCTACCTATCCCCTTTCCGTCGTTTCGTCATTCGCCACCGGATTGGGGGGAGGCATCCTCAGATCCTTCATCACCTGCCCTGTCTTGCAGTGAATCGGTCCCTTCCGAAGATCCCTTTATCATCGGTCACCTATCCTCTCCGGACTTTTCATCTTTTTCACCTCGACCTCGCACAATCGTCCGACATCATCCTGTCCATGTCCCCGGCATTATCCGCCTACCGCTTTCTCGTGTCGTCTTCTCGTCGGCCACGTCTATCCCCGCATCGTCAATCCCCCGCTCGGATCTTCCTTCTTAAACTAGGGACATTTCGCCTCCGTCCTCTCCTTCACAGATTTAAATCCTTTGTTCCAAAAAAAAATCATTGTAATGACAACATAAGAAGACGAAAAAGTAACGTCACCCGGCAGAGACGAACGCTGATGCAACGAACTCCCGGCCCCGTACGCCGGCTCGACCACAACGCCGCGACAATGGCAGTCACAACCGTTCATGTCTTCCCCGGCCTATTCATACGTCGGCAACCTTGCACACTATGATCCTACCGTTGACAGGCTCTATCCTCCTTGCTGCGACGCTCTTCTACCTTACCCTCGTCCACAGGATCCGGTGCTCACCGCTTTCGTCTTTCGCCACCAGATGGTGCCACCCTTTCCCGCCGCCGCGCTGTAATTTTCAAACCGAACAGTAACGGTCTTTCTTTGTCCTTTCTCTGGTCCGGCTCTGTCATGGCTGATTCGTCTACAGAGGATTCTGACCTCACTCCTCCTCATTCTCTGTCTTCAGGATCAACTACCATCAACGCTCCTTCACCCACGAAGTGGAGGTGTCCAGGTTTCGCTTTTCTGCTTCCTAAGCCCAATTTGGATCCCCACCCTTGTTGTCAACGCCATCGGCTGTGTGATGGATCACAGAAAATATGCAAGGTTTGCATTACGATCTTTCCTTCCCAATGGGCCATCATCAGAAAGAAGCATCTGCAGTCCAAACAACGGTCGGATCGGGCCCGCCGCCAACGTGCGTTAGCTGCAGCGTCCGCAACAGTGCACCAGTCCTTTTCTGACACATCCCCTCCCACGTCCCCATCCTCAAGGCTATCACAACATTCCTCCAAACAGCCTGCCCCTCCGATCCGTAAATCTGCCTCTAGCCACGGTCTCTCCAAGCGCTCGAAGGTCCATTTCTCCCTCATCTCGTCGCCGCCAGCTTCGTCTGAAGTGCCACACCTACCTCGAGGAAACATCCGCCCACCCGCACTGGCCTCGCTGCCTTGAACTCACTCCATCCCAGCGATACCGGGGATCTCCGGCACCATGCCACCGACCGGCATTCTAAAAAAGACTATTCATTCGCCTCGTCCGCCCATTAAAATCAAGCGGGCCGTCCACCGTTTTGCTCCGCCGGCCCTTCGTCGTCCCGATCCACAAACCAACGCGGCATCACATGTCTTTTCCCCAGCAACTCACCAGCCGGTCCCTCCGTTTCAGGAAGCCATCCCTTCCGACCCACCACTGGCTCCTTTTCCCTCTCCCTCCGTCCTCCGTGAGGCACTGTCTAGAGGTCTACATCTATCCCCGTTTAAACTTGAGACGCTACACTTCAACATTGATTTTGTGCTCCGGTTCGTCCAGTCCTTCTCGTCCGATTATTCTCGTCTACGTCTGTCCTTGTCAGATCTACCTGCCATCCGGCAATCCGCGGCCGCTGCGGACACTCTCCAGGCCGAAAATACTCCATTACGGGCAACAAATGAGGCACTATCCAATTAATGAATTGGAACTAATCAATTGGAAATACCACTCCCAACGCATCAACTATGCCCTTCTCAAAGCTCACTACAACTGGGTGTCCCCAATCCCATCATCGCCACCTTGGCGGGCTTATTACTCTGCTCGGTCGCGTACGCGACGCCTACGGTCAGCACCTTCCGCACTAGGTACGCCTCCTCTCTCTCACCTATCCTCTCAAGAAACTCCCACTCCGTCTCCAACTTCCCTTCACCACGCAGCCCCTTCGCCTCGACCATCGCCCTTCCAAGATCCGTCCGCAACCGCATCAACTCTCTCGGCTTGTCCTACCTCCGATGACACCCCACCATTACCACCTGTAAGTCTTTTCAGTTCAGCCGTTCTCCAGCCAACTCTAGCCTTTCTTCACTTCGGGGGG
>JAHWFP010044362.1:51704-100964 GCA_023313725.1 Lithobius niger | reverse complement strand
TGGAATACGGCTGAAATAAAGATTTTCCAGGTGATGAATCACGAACGAAGGTGCTCGAACTGTCCTCCCCGAGCAACGATACACTCACTACGTCTGAGCATATTCTCCTGCATAAGTCAGGCGTAAATATCTCAAATGCAGCAGTAATGAGAACCCGCAGTGTTGCTATAACTTGGGCTGGTTGAATGTACACCAAATCCCGTACCATTCCCCACACACTTAAAGTCCATAGGCATCAGATCACACAAACGTGCGGGCCATTCCATCGCACCTCTTCTACCTATCCTGCTGTTGGGAAATTGGTCATCAAGAAGGTCTTACATCTGTGTTGCATAGTACGGTGATGCACCATCATGTTGGAAAATAATATCTGCGGGACACTTTTCCCGTACAGCTGGCTAAATCCTGTATTCTTAGCAGCTGACAATATACTGCACCGTTGATTGCTCCCTCAAGGGAGAATGGTCCAATGACCCTACCCTCAGACCATATACCTTCCCAAACATTGATGCCAGGTTACGGCGTGAATGCCGCCATAGTGACGTGTGGGTTGTCATCACTGTAAAATACACAGTTGTGACGATTAACTCTTCCATTCAGGTGAAACTTGGCTTCATCGGAGTATAATATCCGTTCTACGTTCTGTGGCTCATCTGCAAGGAAATCTAGGAATTCCTCGCAGAACTGAATGCGTCGATCGGGATCATCTTCGTTTTAGGCGTGAATACGCTGTGGACGGTACATCTTCAAGCCTATGTCCTTAATCAGTCTATTAACTGAAGGCAGTGACACACCCGTTTGCCGTTCCAACTGATGCTGGGACGTTGTTGGTTCATCAAGCAACGCGTGGTGGATCTCGGAGGCATTTTCAATCGTTCGTGCTATTCGTTTACGGCCGGAATGGCCCTTATGTTGATTTTCCACAGAACCTGTTGTTTCCAATTTCTCCACCAAATGTGCTACTGTAGAACGGCATGGAAGTGGCTGAATATACGTAGCTGCCACCTCACCAAAACATCTGATATCATATCGTTTTGGTAATACCATTTAATAATATTGATACGTTGCTGTAGGTTCATGCGTTGCATGTCGTTATGAAATACAAAAAGAAAGAGTGGTTGGTTATCGAGCGAAGCGAATACAAAAATAACAAACTTTATTTAATGATACATATCAGGTTGTATGCACCTAACTACTGTCACGTCCAAGTGTATGAACCAACCAGTACTACAGTATGCTACACATCACATAATAGTGCATGCCCTGTGGACATCAGGTCACATGACTCACAACTTTGCGTGCAACAGCAGTTGAAGCAGGGATGCTGCCGGTGTGAAAATATGTGAAAATTTACCAGTGGTAAAATAATATGTGAAAAGTGTTAAAAAATGTGAAAAATACGAGTGTTGGCTGTTGGTGTGAAAAAATACAAAACGCACAAACAAGGTAAAACCAATCAAATTATCTGCTCGAATTTTGGGCCCAGAATTACTTTAGAATGCCTGTGGTTAGAACACACAAAACAATATTGGTTGGTCTACGGGCGGAGTCGCTTTGAGGTCACTTTTGCTCTCTTGAGCGAAATTACAGAGAAATTACAAAGGTTATCGAAAAAAGAAAAAATTTATTAAAGAAATGTAAAACTGGTGATATATGAAAACAAAGAAATAGTGACACAAAAATGAAAGTAGGTACATAATAAAATGTGAAAAAATAAAAAGCAGGTATGTGAAAAATGTGAAAAAAGCAGGTACTCCCGGCAGCATCCCTGTGCAGGGCAATATAATTATAGCATTAACCAAAGTTTCTAAATTGTAATTAAATTCAGTCAATTACAGTAAGTACAGTACTGTAAACTGGAAACAACTGTCGGATAACGTTACTAGGTCTTTTGTAAGCAAGTGGTGTGGTGATTAGATGTGAATACTGGAAATTGGTAATTCAGTATGTACATTGTGCTCAGGGCAATAGCCTACTGGGCCTAAGCGCACAAAACGCGTTGAGGCCTTTAAGTGGACTATTGCGTTGATTTTTCTTTCCAAACTCGTGCTAAGTTCAGTTCCAGAGAACCATGTAGCATAGAAAGGTTAAGGTTTCTAATAAAAGAGCTTTCTTTCTAGTTCCTGTAGGCCTAAGCAACGTGAAATTGGCCTGTTTATGTATAAAACTTAAAGTTTGGAAGCAGTTAATGATTAGATTTAAAATTTGTTTGCCAGCTAACAACAAAATTGTAAGCCACACAACAATGAAAACACAACAAACAATAAAATGGTTACATTATTTCGAAACGTTGGATCAGCTTCAGGAGCAGTGTTAAATTGTTGAACGCGTAATTCCAAAATAAATCGTGCTGATTGTTAATTTTAAAAAAATGATAAACAAATTAAACTATTTATGTTAAAAAAACAAGCTTAACGGTATTAAAAAAGAAATACAATTTCAATAGCAAAGAAGCGCCGTCCTATTCCTCACAGTCGTGAAGCATAGACCTTTATCCTAGTAAACATATGGTTACATTATGCTCGTCAGAAAAAAGTGCGTTTAAACAAAATTCAGTTTAACAAGGATTTGCTATAATTTTTTTTTTAAATTTGCAATTCCACTTGTAATTATTTTACTAGCAATTGTTTCTGTGGGTAAAGTATTTTATTATAGTGGTGAATGGGATTTTCTTTTCTTTATTTTTTGTGGAGCTGGGGGGGGGGGAGGGGGAGGCTCTATTCATTTTAATTCTAGTGCGGGGGTATGTAAAATTTCCCGGCTACTGACTGATTAGGCGATTCGAATTCTACAGGGTATCAGGGATAAGAGGCCGCAGAAGCAATGTTGTACTGCCGCCATACAAGTGGCGTCCCCTCATCATCCAGGCTTGCCACATGCGTTGTTATTTGGAATCCAAATACTGCAAAAGCCTTTATTTTAGCTATTTTGCTTGATGGCCAATTAAATGTTTTTTTCTTCTTTTTACTTGAATTCTAATTATGGGCTTTACCAACCAAGATTGCCACATACGTTTTCTTCTTTTGCTGTTTTATTTGGAATCCAAGAATAACTTTATTGATTTCTTTATTGAGGTCAGGGATAAGGTTACAGTGACGGGGAATGATTGTTGGACTGAGAAAAATTCGACGTGTAGCGTTTTTTTTTTTGAAACACCTTCTATATTTGATGCCTGAGATCCAAACTTGGCCTATGACCTTGCCTTGTTCTAATAATGGTAATAAAATGTTCGCCTGGATTGATTGTCAAGTTACCTCGATCTTACAATGGTACTAACGTTTTCTGCTGGATTAATTGCACCACTGGATTGAGTGAATCAAAGTTATTTATGGTCTGCATTGCACTCTAAGAATTTGTGAAGATAAACGGCTTCTGCAGAGACTCAGCATTAAACCTAAGGGCACGACCAATTGCTTATAGTTACACCATACAGTACAGAAAACATTGATGAGCTCTGGTAGTCAACAACATTAGCACAACTAACCGTTGAATTATTCTTGGACCCATCAGTGATGTCAGTAATCCATCAGGACATGAGTAAACCCCTTTAAAATGGCAGAAAGGATACTCCTGAAAGTATCTTTCTGTAGCGAAGATCAGCCTACCATAAGGCTGAACTCAAGTAACTGAATTTAAGATATAACACCATCCATAGAAACTCGTAATGAATCCATGATCAGCAATCCGAGGGAACACCTGGGAAAACAAAGCCTAAGGACTCATAATAGGTCCACAAACGAAGTGCAAATTCCCTTTGACTGAGAGGCCAAGTTGGGCTCTTGACTATGGCCAAAGGCTACATCAAAGTAGATTTATTATGCAGACCATGCAGGCTGGTTGCATACTGCATGGATGGCAGTCGTGGAATTACAAGAAGGCTTCCACTGTTTCCACATATGGGTGCTCTACTGGACTGGTACAATGTGATCCCGTTGCAATTCGAGCCCCAATGATGAATGGGATCCAATACCTTAGGTGACATGTTGCTTGGGTAAAATATTCAATAGAAGTATAATCCAGTTTAGAATGAATGATGTCACGGTACGAGCATAACAACATAGTTCTATCAGTACCAATTCACTACCAGTTGAAGCCCACGAGTCACCAAAATTTTCATTCATTGCATAACTGCTTTAAACAAGTAATCAAAGTAAGAATGTTATGAAACAGTACAACAGAAGTATCGACTCTTCAACCACCAGTTTCGAAGTTTTCCCTAGATGGAGTTCAGAATGAGGATGCAGTCCAAAATGGCGACAAAAACGGATTCAAACAGTTTTGTTGGAAGAAAACCAAAAACCATAGGCAGATCCCAATCATGCACCTTGTTAATGAACAACTCTGTCTCTTGTACGAACCCATGTAGCATGACTGAAAGTGGATACCAAAGTCTTGCACAAAGAGAGAAAATTATTTAAACATGTTTTGGTACAGACTCATTATTATGCTAGTAAAGGCAGTAATGCTGAAAGCAGAAACTTCAGTAAGGCAACCACTTATAGCAACATGAAAGGCAGTAACACTCAAAACACTACAGGCCTCCTATAGGTACAGCAAAGAAACTGTGATGCCAAACCCAATGCGGAAAAAAAATCAGATGAAATAAAGCATCCTTCATACGAGGGAAGCACCCACCCAAGCCATTGACACATAGATTCTTAAGAATTCCATATCGCAAGGTGCATTCACAAGCCTTTTCTTCAACAAAGAATTAAGCAATCAAGTATTGCTTCTTAAAAAGGCTTGTCATGGTCCCGTAACAACAAATTATCTAGGACAAAGCATTGTCAGTGGAAACCACTCCGTACCACTGAGAATACACCGTCGGTTTTTAACCTCCACACTAGTGTTAGCCATCCACTCATTCAGCTTACAAAGGTAGATAATTATTGCAATGTAAGTTAGCCAATGAAAGTTAGCCACGGATTTGAAGGTTCATTACCTGGTTTTAAAATGGGAACGAAAGTTGCTTCCAGTATAAATTCCTTGACAAATGTCGACGCATTTGGTAATGAATGTCATAATTGTTCTGGAGCATAGTCATCTTCATTATTTATTGCTGCCTCAAACTCAACAAAAAAAGAATGAGTCATTGCAATCTCCAGAATTGTCGTAATGAAATCAAGAGAAATCAAGAGAATAGTTGTCAGTACTGGAGACTACAGCAAAATGTTTGGTTAACAGTTCAGATGTTTTTTGATGGAAACCCCCTTATAACTTTTAAAAAGGAGAGGTTTGTTAGGTTATGTCCAAATATCTGACAAATCTTTGTCTAGATATCCTTTATGGGATTTGTATTTTTGATAGAAGACAAAAAACTTCACTGTTGAAACCCATTTTTCATGTAGGATGATTTGGTAAACCCTAGCCTTTCCCATTTTGTGAGCAACCATACTGAGCTGAGTGGGAAAGTTTTTAAACATACCTCCTGCCTTTTTCAGCTAGCCGACAATCATCATTATACTGTATGACTGGCATTCTACATAGGTTGGTGGATGTTTGAGGAGTAAACTTCTTAGCTGCTACAGCAATAACTACTGTTACATGAATATCCCCTGAATCCAAGTCCTGATACTCTTCAACTGACCAAGGGAATATCACAGATGCAGGAAATGATGGCCAGTCAACTCTAGAAAGAATAAATACTAAAGGCCGTATCTCATCTTTGCTGATTTGGTAAGGGAGTAAAATGAGAAATGGGAGGATATCGATTCCATGGATGTCATTACAAATATTTAATGAAAAATACTTCATAACTGGTGAGCAAAGTAAGAGATCCATGGCTTACCAGTTACCAGACACCAGAGTACAACCAGTCTTGTTTTAATTTTTTTTAGGCAGGCGTACCCTTTATCAACCCACAACTCAACAGAGTAACTTGTAGATTTGAATAGTTAATGCCACCCAGAGATGGTAGCTACTGAAATTTCTGAAGAGTATTAAATGAAGAAGAAGCTTTTTTAACAATTTCTTTCGTTATTTAACAATTCCATGCCATCAACTCTAAATACCTCACTAGCTGTAAAGGAGATGGAAAAAACGACACATGCTCTAGCAGAACTACAAACCCACTGTCATGAGTTTGTACATTGTGCTGTATGACTGACCAGCATAGTAATACAAAAGTCTCCTAAGCAACACAAGAAACACACCAAACTTTCTGAAATGTCCTGCAACTATTTCGCATCGTTCCAAAAATAAAAAAAGATAACTACTTCCCAACACGTACCACAATTTAATGTGTGAGGGGTTAACGGATGCCCATAACAACGATAGCAAGCAGATGCTATTGGTTGGATACCAGCAAATTGACCACAGGATTAAATCCCAGGACTGACCGAGATAAAAGTAGGATCCTGATCTAAGATATGAAACAGCGCAATAAATATGGACACCGTGACACTAATTCACGTTACACAAGTAATACAAATAATGTGAGAGACAGGTTTCATCTCTCATATGAAACAACAATGAAAGTTAATGGTAGGTTTCCGGTCTAAAATGTACATTACTCATAGCCTGTTTTAGAGCCAGTATACTGCAAGCGATCTGGCGACCACTGCTTCTCGATTAGGGGGTAGAGTGATCAGCTGGGATCTTGGCTTTTTGACCAACCAAAGGTGAAGCTTTCTTCAAGGATTGCTCCCTAATGAGGTCTCTCTGTAGTTGAACTTAGGTAACAACGGGTTGAAACTGATGTACTATCTTACAGTTTGGTCCCCAACAAGCAAATGATGAACGTACTGATGACCCTCATTATAGAATTTTATACCTTGTGGTTTTACAGATAACTGCCTGGTCCAAACGATTAATTTGACTTCCTAAAAGGATAATATATAACTCACAGAGTTAATAACGCTGGACTTCCAAGTAGCAAATATATTTTGAATTCGTTTCATCCAACATCAGTTTCATGAGGAGTTTGAAATATTTATTTATGGAGAGAAGTAACACTTACATACTTTACATTTGTGGTGTACCTCTCTTCATTGTCAATTAGAGTTAAGTCTTGCAAAACTATGAAGAGAATAAACTAGTAATTTTACCTGAAAACAGTCTAATGATGTCAAAGTTCTATCTGGCAAATGTACTCTTCTGGCAAACTGAACAGAAAGAAACTAGCTTGCCAAAAAGAACAAAACATACATTATTAAGCATAAATCTAAAGGAGATTATTTTTGGATGAAATTAAATACTAAGAATTTTCTTTGGGGACAAGAGTTTATCATAATATTCCTATAAATAAAGCTGCAGATAGAATTTTTATTGATAGCAATCTGATGAAGGGAACCTAATATCAAAATAAATATTAGCATATATGTAATAAAAAGTATTATATATGTCGCCGACAATCTCTTTAACCTTCTAATTATATCTAATCTCGTTTATCAAATTTAACTCAAACATTGTTTTTCCTTCTTCTTGAAAATTTCGTTTTTATCTTTTATCTCAAAACACGTTATCCAATTGTTCTCAAAAAGTCTTCATTTCAAGTTAATAAATCTTTCAGAAATATCTCCAGGAAAAAATAACAAATATTAATGAAACAAAACTGATATTAAAAAATGTTTATGCTAACAAAAAGCAGTGGGTGTAATCAAACACATTGGAAATACAAAAAACCTACCAATTTGATTCTAGCCACAAAAGGTCGTGAAATGTTAAAATGTACATCGCAAGCTAAAACATCAACTTTTTAGCTTGTCACGTACGTTTTTATATCTAGCGACATTTTGTTGCTGCAATAAGGTTGCGTAAACTTTTACGTTTCCAGTGTATTTAGTTAGAATATGATTATCGAGAGACATTACGGTTTTTTCCCCTACTATGAGTAAAAACATACAAATTTGTAATTATGGTCACAGAGGTATTGTTGCAGGTTTTTGATGTCATGTATGCTAGCTTGCTCTGCTATTGTTCACGCATGAATTGTAAACTTCAAACCAAGTGGTGAAACTAATTATTCTTTATCAATTGTTTTTTTGCTGCATGCATATTATATAATTTCAAGTCTAACTTTTCTTTTTTCAGGACCGATAGGGCCTACTGGTGCGTAAAAGTTTGTTTGCATCACTATATCGTTGTGGGAAATGTTTTACTACAGGTGAAGATAATGATAAATTGTTATACTGCTCTAATATCAACGTAGGAACCTAATCACGCACCCAATACCAAAGCTCAAAATTGAAGGAATTTTACTTTTACTCTAGTACTGAATTCTATACTGATGTGTAGCAAAATAAAACTATTTTTAAAGTTTTGTGACACAAACATGCAACTGTGGAATAGTTCACATAAAAGTGCAGTAGTTTGTTCGTAATAGACAGTGTTTGGTATGTCTAGTTTACCTTATTGTTCTGATTGGAATCCTTATAGTATTAAAAAACACTAATAATTCTATTTCTTGTAATTGGCGGAGCGAGCGAGCGAAGCGTAGCCTATAACGGACACCAAATTGCAAAATGTTGGTCCGTTGGTGCATTGGTTGCACTTTTTTAGTCTGGGTGGAGCCCAAACGAAAGGTCAGATTGAAATGAAATTTCACACAACGCTTTATACCCCCAAAAGTATTGCTGAGCCAAAATTTGACGTAAATCGAACAAACTGTAGAAATTTTAAAATTTTCGAATTTATATCTAACACTCACCATTGTAAATTTGGAGTCGTGAATAGTTAAGGAATTCCGATGAAGTATACACCATGCTAATGGTAGTCAAGTGAACTTTAAAAAAAACAGCAAATTAAATTTTGGTTGCTTCTTTCTAGCTAATAATCTTTTTCGACGTAACTCAACGAAATAATAACATTTGATGCTTGCATTTAACCAATATAGTAAAAAACGCAACCATAAAAACAAAAGGATTCCAATAACAACACACGTTAGTTTCATTTGAAAAAAAGAATGCTTTGAAGATTATTCAATTCAACATGGCAACGAAAGTGGCGTCTACGCTAGCGTTGGGAATCCCAAATATGAAACCTGAAATCGTTTTATCAAGGCCAAGCGGTATTATAAAACGATATTGACATCAGACAAAACATGAAAGCACGAAACACGTAGCAATAATACTACCGTCTCTCTCAATTCCTGATCGCCACGGTAACGTCAGGACTCGAAACCAAAATCGTGTTGCATCGCATAAAGGAATAGGCTGAATCTCGAACCACTGTTGTAAGCTGCTACTAACGAAAGTAGTAATCAAGGGCTCGTAAGTTTCTAAATCGGAGATAAATAATAGGCATAAACGCTAAAAAATAGGCCTAAAACCTAAAACTAGGTCTTAAAGCTAACACATTTTAAACCTAAATTGTGATGGTTATTTTTTTCAGATTATATAATAGAGATCGCTGTTGCAGTCAGAGAGTTAGGAAATAATATATTATCTTGCATTGCGTGATAGAGGTGTGCCAGCTCAACATTTTCGTTGGTGGCGGTGTCAAATCTTATACCAAAGCAGTATTGTGAACCTTTTGACTCTTCTGACTATTGTTAAAAACTATCGTACTGATGATTGTTTGGCTTGCAGTTAAACACCTTATTAAGCGCTGTTTTATTTTTACTTGCGGCGATGGCCCACATCTTCAGTTTTGGCTGAGAAAAGGAGGCTACAAATAACTAAACAAAAACTAAGTGCCGGAGCAAACGAAAGCTTGTTAACGTCAATTTGACACCTAACATACGCCTACATTAAAAAAAGGATAAAATAAGAAAAAGGCCAGCAAAGAACAGCAGTACGTCACACCAAAAGGCAAACAGCTCAACAAAGCCCATTAAGTATTGCACCCAGATTTTTAAGAATTATTAATAAATGTGGTATCGTCATTAAAATAAAAACTAAATATAAGTTTGAAATGAAGATCCGTTCGCTCCACCTACAATAGGCCCAAAGCCTGTTTCCTAGTTTACACCAATGATCTTTTAGCCAACATAACCGTTTTAAATTAAATACAACTAATAAAACTAAAACATAAGATTTCTACAAGCACTTTTAAAAGTAATGGATATTACCCTCTTGTTATAACAATGATTGGTAAATAAGTTGTTTTGAAGCATTCGAGGATGCAACAATACTGATTTGTAATTGACAACGGCTTCGAAAGCAACTTAATCTCCAATCATTGTTGGAACGAAGAAGGGAATAACTGGTTTGTAACCCTAGTGTTTAAACCATGTGCGGTTCCAATCACCTATCAAAAGAACTATTGCCACTGACATACCTTGTCATTGTTTGCTCGATTCTGATTGACCCCTTCGCCTTTAAGGAAATGACAAATTTCCCCATCATTCAACAACGATGGTTTCGGTTCGTTTTGTAAAAGGAAATACATGCATTTATACTATGCGGCCATTTCCTATTCCTCTCTATACTGGTTACTGGTTTCCTGATGTCTGGTACGTAAGTTTCTCTTTCTTTTTGGTTGTGTCTAGAAAGACTTGTCCTGGTGATTTGTTGAAAACTAGGCCTTGATCTTGTTAACATGAAACAATTACATACGTAGAGTTTAAAAGGGGAAATGTTGAGTCCAGGGGTATGTTCAATCTATGTTTTTAAAAAATTATGCTTTTTGTGTTTGCTTGGATCCATACTAGCATAGCTGTGGTCCCGGCAATGCGTCCAAGATAGGCTTCAAATATTGATGGACTAACTCCATTTCCAGCGTATGTGTATTTTAAAAAGTTGAATTTTGTTGGAAAATCCTAATTTAGTTCAAATTTTAAATCGGTAGACATTTGGTGTATTCGTATCATAGTTCCTGCATAATTGCATTCTTACAACAGGGCTGAGAGATCAGTAGATAATGTTAAGATGTTTACTTATTCCTGAACTTTTAAACAATGAAATGTTAAGTTGCTGTACTCCCATTTTTAAACAACGTTTTAACAATAGATAATCATGCTTTAAGCAGTAAGGGATTTGAAGAATAACAGGCTCTTTTGAAAAGGCCCTACAGTAAACCCGTGCCTTTTGTCATGTTTATAATACTCCAATTTGAGTATTATTTTTAGCAGGTTTTTTCTTAATGGTGGTGTTTGTCACCGTGTGCTTATTTTTAAGGGTAGGGTTTCTAGAGAGTGGAGAAAGCACGGTGGGTATAAAAGGCGCGAGTAATTCTGTAAGTCTTCATATAAGCTATGGCTGCCAAGTACGAGGCAGTGTTCCGCTGCGAGAAATGCAAAGTTGAGTTTTTATCATGAGAAGAGGTGGAAAATTACAATGAAATTTTGGCGCACCATGACTGATGCGATGTAAAAATGACCACGCTTAAAAATAATTTGGATGTGCATATTTCTGCGAAGCCTATCGGAAATATTTTCCTGATTTAGCAAAAGCTACGGTTCTCACCAGGATTTTACATTCGTCTCTTCCGACAAACGAAGAGAAGGAAGATTAAAAAAAGAACCAACGATGATTGAAGAAGAAAAAAAAGATCTCTGACAATGAGATTTTTTTATGTCAATACTGCGAAAAGACGATCCGGAACAACAGATATAAACTGAGGCACGAAAGGCATCATGAAGGAAAAAGTAACGTAACCTGCGAATCGTGTGGTGAGACTAAATCGGACAGTCTTCACATATAAACGGCACAAGTGTGGAGGGGTTGTAAAATAACCCCCGACAATAAGGGAAATTGGAGAGTCTTCAAAAAAAACTTAAATTTTCTTTTCCTAAACAAAATCCCTGGTTAAGAGAAGGAATAATTTCTTAAATGCTCTCAAATTGCAACCTGGTAGTAAACAACGTCAGATCTCTAGTCGTACCTATAATTGAGGATACTAGAATCGACTAGGCCTTATCCTACATGATTCAAGATTTGAAAGACAAGATGGGGGTGACCGCAGATACCAAACTCAAAGTGAGGCCGTTCAGTTTGGATATGGAGGTTTTTATCTCGTACGTGATGCTTTCAACAGCTGTTTCTTGACTTTCAAGCAGGATTTTAATTCTGATGAAATGCACTGCGAGCCCTTGATTTTGTTGGAACAATACGAGGACAAATATTGGAATCTATTAGAACAATGTCGACGTCTTATGGTAAACTTAAAATCTAAAATTGGATTATGCATTTTCTTCGAAAAAGCGATGGGTAATACGGAAACTACTAAAGCTTATTTCAATTCCAACCTGGTCAGAGTGGGGAGCAAGGAGGTCCTCTCGGAAATGTGAAACAAAATTCTGCATAGTATTGGACAGTTTGCAGTGGAAGGAAGTGAGTGGGTTGTCAATCACTGCGTGTGCAGCGAATTATGCATTGGAATTTATAGATCTTTTGCTGGGAAAGGTTACGTAGCACTCCCCAAGAAGCTTAAATTAGGTCCCGAAATATTGGTCAATGTGTGTAGTGAGGATGATAAATGTTTTCAAAAACAGAGCGATCAGTTTTAATTAAGCCCCTTGGCTGAAACCTTACATAGATTTTAATAATGAGAAACGGCAAGCAGCTAGTAACGATTTTGACAAAAACCTCTACAAATAGCAAAATAATTCGATTTTCGGTAAGACGATAGAGAACAAACACAAGAGAAACAACGTCTTGATAGCAACGAAGAAAGAGAAAGCTATCAAGTACTTGTCTCACCTCTGCACCACGAGTTTCCACATCTCTAAGCAAGGATTTGGTCATTTTTACAAAGACACCAGCAAACATTATCTTAAAATAGCCCATCATGGTTGGGTTTAGCGTCTTGGAACTGTCAAAGTTATTAGTCTACCAGTTACACTACGACCACATGACGAAAAAATACGGACCAGAGAGATGTAAACTCCTAATAACGGACACGGATAGTTTGTTATTCGATAGAAACGGACGATATTTACAAGGATATGGAAGAAGATGCATCGTTGTTCGACACATCCGACTACCCAAAAGATCATATCTTACACTCCAACATCAACAACAAAAATTGGGGAAGATGAAAGACGGAGCGCGGGGAGCCCAATTTACGAGTTTGTAGGTTTACAGTTTAACCTTTACAGCATTTTACAATCGGATGGGAAAAACAAGATGGCCTGTAAAGGCATTAAGAAAACAGCAGAAGTGTGCAAGAAACGTACAAGAATGTGCTGTTTAATAATAGCGTCGTGAGAACTCTGGGGTCTTACATTCGTTCGGAGGTGCACGAACTAAAAACAGTCACTATCAAAAAGTTGGCTTTCAGTCCCTACGACAACAAGAGATAGGTCAGCGACGATGCAGTCAATACTCTAGCCTATGGGCACAGGAATTCACCTTAAACTATCTATATTATCCGTCCAACTGTTGTACTTGGAGTCATAGCCCTTCCATATAACGAAATAAAGCATTTTCCATCTTTTCCCCTCTTTTTATGTAATACTTGCTCCAGTAGAAATAAATCTGGAACTTGGGTTTTTTAAATTTCCTGTTCGTAGAAACCTCCGAGCACCGGTTCATCCAACTTGTCTTTTAAAACATACGTAACTGGTTGGGTTTTTTGCACTTTATGGATCGTGAATACTTCGTTGGTAAATTATTTTTTAACTTCAGAAATCCTGACTTTATTTCCTAAGGCAAACTTGGGTTTCTCCAGAAGTTGTTTAGGGCTAGTTTGTCCAGGCAATGGTTCGTTACATCTGGTGACTTCCCTAGGTTTCAGTTTTGTAGTGGAATGAACCGTGTCGTTGTATTACGAAACCAACTTGTCGATAATGTGTATCTACTTGTAATTCCCCTGCCTGGTGAATTTTTCCCCATTCGAGTTTTCAGCGTTCTGTTGAAGCGTTCAACCACACTCGCTTTCTTCTCAGAGTACGTAGAATACACGTTGATGTTATGATGCCTAAGTAGTGCTTTGAAGTCTTTATTGTAGAACTCACTGCCTAAATCGACTTGTAAATTTTTAGGCGTGGTCGCTCCTGAGAGTTTTTCTTGAAAGCTTCGGTAACATCTAGACTGGTTTAAGATTTAAGAGGAATGGCCCAAGGAAACTTGGACGTGACGTTAATGCAAGTCACTAGGTAGTTAAATCCTTTATTTATCTTAGCGTACGGTATCATCTCCACCAAGTCAGCCTGCCATAGATCGTTTAGGCCCAGTACAATCACCTTCCGTCTCGCAAAATTTTTCCGTGTTGGTTTGTGAAGTTCGTTTACGAGTTGATCCATTTTTTTTATTTCCCATTCCAAACTTGAGTTTTGTTTTCATGATTTTCTTAACGACGGAAGAGGCTAGTTTTTCCATCCATGCCAGAGATGGATCCTCTCTCACCCTTTGAGCGCAACTTCGTCGGCGGCATGGCAATCTTTTAAGTTCGAGCTCTCGGCGTAAGTTATATCGTGTTTTTTGCAAGCTTCGGCTAGTTTATTTATTCCAGGATCTACTCATGTCAGTCGCTTCTTCAGCTGAGTTCCAGGACCGCAGTACTGATACCCCGGTAAATGTATTTCAACGGGCAAGTTATCTATGATTTCGTTCCCGAGTCCGTTCCTCGCTTTGACGAAGTAAGCCTTTTTTGTACCACGTACATCGCAAAACACATACTCCTACGGTCTGTTGTTTCGTGAAGTTGTAGAAACTGGGCCTTCGACTGGTTACGAGTCGAACATTTGATACTTAAAGCAATATTTCATCTTTACGGTTGCTCTTTTTTACTACAATCTTTTTTCATCTCTTTAAAAAAAGGACATCATGGATTCCTGTTCGATTATTCTCACCGGCAAAGAGTCCGACTTGAAAATTAATCTAAACACACCCATTCATTTAAACTTTGAAAAAAATTACGAATTGGCTCTGCTTAATTTAGATACTTATAACAGCAAACACAACATCACCTCGAGAAATAACGAAATTCAGTATACTACCTATGCTGGCGCTTCATGGGACAAAGCGTTAGTAAGTCCCGGTGCTTATCAAATCGAGGATTTGAATAAATTTTACAAGTCAGTGATAGATGCCCAAATTATTTCAGAGGCTGATTGTTTTCAGCTACGACATGAAATTGATCTTGTGTGTTCTTGGTTGGATGTCTGACTACTACCGCTCTCTCAGGACAATTGCCTGAGCTTATATCTGGGAAAAGCAACTAACTACCTGAATTATTCTGTGGGTGGTTCGAAGTTAAAAGCTGCTACAGAATAGTATAAGGACCTTAGAGTTTGGTTCCGACCAGATCTCAAGTTCTCGACACTGCAATTATATTACGATGATGGCAAACCGCAGATCAGGCATCATACTTTGCTGCTTCACGTCTGGAAATTAAAATACGAAGCTCTGGGCATACAAGGTATACATCCGCACAATTCTCGAGTATGCATGCCAGGTCTGGTCGCCGAGCTTTCTAAAGGATATCGATCACATTGAATCAGTCTAGAGGCGATAAACAAAATCTCTTCCCGGTATGAGTAAGAAGCTGTATAGCGAAAATCTTACAATTAGACACACTTGAACTGCACAGACTCAAGGCAGATTTAATTTTAACTTACAAAATTATACATCGCTTGCTGCCACTTGAGCTACCCTTCTTTGAAATTAGTACTAAGATGAGGACTAGGGGCCACCGATTTAAGCTTGTGGTCCCCAGATTTAATCTTAACTGCAGGAAATCCTTCTTCGCTGTAAGACTCACCCCAGTGTGAAATTCCTTGAGTGATAGCATTGTCTCGGCCTCATCGCTTAATATTATTAAGAAATTGTTGAGTGGGTGGAGCTTAAAGACACACCTTCTCCGTCCCGATAATTGTCCCTGAATTTTTGATCCTTCTCCTTTCCCAACTAATCTTTTTAAAAGCCATACTAAATTGGCCACCTGTCTAAGTTTCGTATTTATCAAAACTATTTTTAACCATTTGACGATGTATCTCTTGATATGATTCTTTTTTTACCGTGTTTTTATTTATGTAACTTTTACGGTAAGTTGTTAGTGGTCCACCAGAGACCCTTACTTGCCGTTTTGCTCCTTTCTGAGCAATAAAATGTTAATATTATTATATTTTATGCGAATGGGCACAACAAGGATGCCATTAATATTCTTCCGAATCTAAACACTTTAAGAACCAACTTGATAATTACCGATCCGAATTATGGAATAACTTTTTCGGGGGAGAAGAGTTTGGCTCCAGTTTTGGGGTTTGACTTAGACAACTACACGAGAAGTCGGAAAGTCAAAATACAGTCAACATTATGAGAATCAACACAAGTTTTGTACACGTCGATATCATAGACAATTTGTACCTAAACAGCAACATTCAGCCCACTTTATATTCCTTTTTATCCCAGTCCACTGCCAGGTTTCAAAATCATAGAGGCCCCGCATAATTTAATTTACCTCCCAATTACTACAAAGTTAATCAGAAGTATCAGAAGTTTGGCTCACGTCTCAGACCAATGAGCCATTGGAATTAAATGGTGAGACGCTCAAGGTGCGATTTCATTTGCGATCTAAATAAAAAAAAAGGATAAAAATGCTCACGTTTAAAAAAAGAGGGAAAGGACTTAATTTTAACTCTAATAATAAAAGCAAACGGTTTGACGCATAGAAACAAAGCTTTCATCAAATTCATAACAACATCCAGGAAATGAGCATCATAGAAGATTACTTAAAAATCAATGAACCTTTGGTGTATAATTCATCGGTCGAGTCTTACACCTACCACGAACACAATCATATTGTCGGCACCAATCTCAACAACGTAAATTCGGAAATCTGCATACACGTAGAAAACCAAGATTTATTTCTGCACATTGCCAGCAGTTACCTCCTGATTAAGGAAGGTTACTGAAGGACGATGACTCGGCTTGTACCAATGCTGACGTAGTCGCGTTGATTAATAATGTTCCCATGTTCCTGTTTTCTAACATCAAATACCATCTAGGTGATAAACAAGTCAACGAGTTAAATTATCCCGGGTTCGGTACTCTGATGAAGGGACTGTTCATTTATGGTTCGGTCGAGCTGGATAGTGCTGCATCAGTCGATGTTGAACTAATCAACAACTTAGGAAACAACCAGCAGCATGCGTCCATCATCGTTGAAATGACTCCCAAGGGAAGCTTTACATTCTCCACATCTCTGAAACACATCATGGGATTTTTCGAAACTTACGATAAGCTAATCTACGGAACTGAACACGTGTTCACACTCATGAGTGCAAGTGACACGAATGCCATCTTCAAAGCAGCGGCAGCGGCCAACGGCAAAGTCGTTCTAAATAGCATCAGCCGGATCGTTCCACATGTCACTGCCTTGGGTGAGCAGAAACTTAAACTCTACAATCAAATCGACCACGGAGCGACCGTGGATTTAGGATTTAGGCACTGGCATTACGATACCTGAGTGCTCCCTCAAAATAACAGCTTCACCAAGCGCGTGCTGACTACTTCCGCTGTTGAAAAACCTAGGTGGATAGTTCATCAAACTAACAGGCAGGACTCTTTAGTCAAAAATCCTGGTGTGTTTGATCACTGCAGTCTGCAAGACGCTCACGTGACACTAAATTCAAAAAAATATCCGTTTCTCGATTTGAACGCAAATTATGCTACTGGAGAGCATGTTGGCTTTTCCAGGTAAGACTAAAAGGTTATATTGAAAGTAAATGTGCTGAGTGTTTCTACAAATTATTACAAGCTGGCGTTTCAGTTGAGTGGTATGTAAGCAAAACACCTTCAGATTCTAATTATGTTGCTAATTTAAAATGTATGTATTCAAAATTACCCACCTTATTTCCACGGATTAGGCTAATCATGATAAATTGGCAACTGCCGCATTTTTTTATGTGTATTTTTTACATTTCTTGATTTTAATCACAGGTTAGGCGCTAGTTTATGAGAGTGTTGATATTACAATTGGCATATTATTTATATCAAAATTCCCGACTTTAGTTTAAATCCTTCCGACAATTAGCTTTTACATGTCATACACCTCATGAATTTATTTGTTTAATGTCACTTTAAGTTCAGTTAATAAAGGCTTGGTGTTTTGAAAAAATAAACAAAAGTACCTAGCTTCTGTAATCGTGCGAGGTCCATTTCTCGCCGTACGTCACTACAACGTAATAGATGCTCTATTAGGTTTTCCAGGCAGGACTTTCATTCACAGTCACTTTGTTATGCTACGCTTTGTTAGCTGCACTACGTAAGCTAATCTCGCAGTAAATAAATCATCGATTAGGATTTCCTGGTACCCATCTGCTGGAAGGCCAATTTTGTAAACAAGCCCCAGATGTTGGAAAAACTGATTCGTACAAAAGATTGTGTTTTTTGTTAGTTAGTTAGGCAACGCGAAAGAATAACATAATTTTGCAACATTAATTCAGAAAAATTCCGTATACTATCAGTGATGCGCACATTTAAAAAAAAAACTTTATCGGTTTTCTAGCTACTTTCTTTCCTGAGAATGTGGTCACCAGAGGCTATTAGTCAATTTAGAGGTCAATGCCATTTGGGATATACACAGCTTTTCACTTGTACGTCAGTGGACAAAAAAACCTGCAAAATATTCCAATTGGACCCAATGAGAAAGTTTACACGCTGGAAAATTGCTCGACAAACAACAACACTTTTTAAATGAAAAAAAATAAGAGAGGGCCGGCGGGGGGGGGGGCCCCCTTTGCTGAAAAGTGCTTGCCTTCAGCCAAATCTCTTACCACCAGGTCAGACCGGTCTTTTGAGGTCGTGACAAAGCAAACGCTAGTTTTTTTACATTTTTGGTTAAAGAGAAATTTTGACCATTTTTAAAAATAAGCACATGATGACAAACACCACCATTAAGATAAAACCTGCAAAAAATAATACTCACATTGGAGTATAAGAAACATGACAAAATGCACGGATTTACTGTAGGGCCTGTTCAAAAGGGCCTGTTATTCTTCAAATCCCTTACTACTGCTTTAGCCCCGAACACCGTGAAAGGCAAGTCATTTTGGAGCCATACTTTTAAACAATGAAAACCAACAAATTAGGGTTACAAGGATTGGTACTTTACAACTTTATTACGGATGAAGTAAAAAGTTAACTATTTGAATGTAAGGCTTCACCCGTTTTGAGAGCCATGATGACAAAAATGATTTTCATGAATATGATAGAACATTTCAATAGGAAATAGAGTTGCCTAACGAAAATGGAGTGCGACGTTTCTGCTCTTTCAGAGTATTCCGTCTTACATGTTGAGATAATATGCCAGTGGTTGACATGTAAATTGCAAGCTTGTTGAAAATCATGTAGAATACTATCACCTAATAACAACATGAATGAAATTTGGTTGACAAGAACGGGTAATTCTTGTTAATGATGTAATGACAACCTCTCTATAGTCACCAAGGCCAACAACACAGCAACACACAATGCAATTTAAAAGGAAATACTGTAATTATTCCCAGAAATCAGCTATAGCCGGAACGGAATGGTATCAAGACATGGCATGTTGTAGGAAAACACGAAAGAGAGTACTGCAGGTTAAGTAGAATACCATCATCTCGCAGGTTAAGAAACAATTGTGTTCCATAATGACTGTTTAAGTGAGGTTTTGCTAATGGAAACTGTGCTAATTGAGACTAATAATAGGTTGTTCCTTTACAACTTCTGTTCGTAACGTAATTGTGCAAAATGAATGGAAAGCACTGTGATCGTACCCGGAATCAAACTTTGCATCCTGAATCAACCACATGCATATTAACGAACATTACACGGAATTGCCAGGACAGATTTTTTATTACAGGTAACGTATTAAAATTATTAACGTTACTTACAACAATGTATACACTCACCTTGTATTACTTAAAACCAGCCATGCTATTGGTTCTGATGGCTTTTTTGCTCGTTTTTATGGCAACTTAAAATGAATTATGTTTACCATTAACCACGATTTTAAACTTTTCAATTCGCACTTGCATCATTCCTGCCATGTGGAAAACTGTGCATGTAGTTCCTGTATATGAGGAGGGTGATGCGGCTGAACCATGTAACTATAGGCCCATTTCACTCACATGTGTCCCTTGTTAAGTTTTTGAGCCTATCATCCATGATTAAATGTTTACTCACGTTAATACCTATGATATTTTATCAAAGGATCAATTTGGTTTTATTCTGGGAAAAAGCACTGTGCTACAACTGCTTTAATGTTTCAATCACTGGATGTGCCCATTGATAGTGGTTCCCCGGTTGATGTAATTTTAATATATTTTCCCAAAGGTTTCAACTCTGTTGTACATAACAAATTATTTGTCAAACTGAATCATTACGGTTTTAGTAACAAAATGCTTGGGTGGTTGAAGGCGTTCCTGTCATCTCGTAGAAAGACAGTTTGCATTGGTTCTTCTACTTCAGATATTGAATCGGTTACTAGTGGAGTGCCACAGGGTTCTGTTCTGGGACCAACGTTGTTTTTAATCTATCTTAATGATCTAAATTATAGCACTCCTGGTGTCATATTCCCGAAATTTGCTGATTATGTTAAACTATGCAAAACTGTACAACTTTCGAACGACCATTACGATTTAAGTAATGCTATCAGAAATATTGAAGTGTGGTGCAAGAATTGGCAACTGCCAATTTCTGCTGAAATGTAAAACTTTGCAAATCGGGAGCAAAAATAAAAACTTAAGTTACTGCGTTAATAACAATGTCTAGCCACAGCAACGCTATTGTGAAAGCTGCTCACACTCGACCTGTAATGGTCAGACGGTGTTTTCGGTCACAGAATGTACTTTCACTTTCTAGAGCCTTTAAGGTCCACGCTAGACCCATTTTAGAATATGCCTCACTAGTCTGGTCCCCTTGCTTATTAAAAGACATTGAGATAGTAGCGTCTGTGCACTGTGCAGAGACGCTTTACAAAGTTGCTTCTCGCCAGTTTAATAAGTTTTATCAGGAACGTGTAAAAGTTCTAAATCAACCTACAGTCGAAATGCGTAGCCTAGTAAATGTCTTGACTCTTACGTATGGTATTTTACATGGTTTGTATGGTGTAAACAGTAGCGAATAATTTTACAGTGGAGGTTGTGAAAGAAGTTGAGTTCATCTACTAACACGTGCAGTTAACTTAATTAAGACTGACTGCCACAAATATTTTCTGCAACGGGAGTTGTCAATGCATGAACCCATTTGCCTTTTGATGCTGTTTTGACACCTTCTGTAAAGATCTTTAAAGCTTTATTAAAACAACTTGACCTCTCAAAGTTTGTCCATGTGTAAAGTAGGAACATCCAACTGTTGTACGCGCATTTACATATTTTTAATTTTTCTTTATTTTGTTTTAAATGTTTTAAACTCAAGCGTGGTGTCAGTGATCAACACTGATCCTTCCTTTGCCTATTGTAACAGCAATAAATTTATCATTATTATTATTTCCTACTCAGCGAATTGTTTCTGCAGTTCTTTTACCGTGGCATACTAAACATGTTCTTCGTAGTAGGTGTTATTGTGGACGAAATTTTATTATGTTTGCATAGATGGTATTTGTTCATGAATATAATAGTAATATATAATGTTAATGAGACCTTACATATAAAATTGGCAACTATATTTTCATTGATCAAGAACGAAAGATACAGGTGGGAAGGTGGTGTCAGATAAGGCTCTGGTTCTAGCAATATTATAAGAAAATTCATGCAATCACAGATTAGGTTTCTTTAATTAGGGTACTGGGTTTTCTGTAGCTAATTCATCTTGATTTGTAATGTTAATCACTAAGATTTATTAACAAATAATGTATGTCTCTTTCTGTGTGAAGCTTAATAATAAATTTTCTGTTTTTTCATTGTTTTCAGGTAAATTTTGTAAATTTGAACAATATTTTGATTTTAGTTACTAATACTTAACTCGAGAAATGTCCCTTTTCTATCAGTTATGTTGCTTAATTTTTGCTTACATAAAGTTTTAAACTACTTTCTTAATAGAGGAGATACTAATCCAAAACAAGGTGCAAACTTCAGTTACAATCACTAAAAGAAACAGGAATACAAAAAATATTTTACTTAGCTTGAAGAAATGGCAACAGAAGAAATATCTTTAACGCCAGCATTAGTATCTTAGTCTGTCTTTGAAACTATATTTCCGAGGATTCAAACGTGTGCCATTAAAAACAAAAAAAAATAAATACTGGAAGAACAGTAATATAGGTTTAGGAGAGTTTTACGAAATATTTTTTTTGCGAGACGGTGCTTGGAACTGCAAGCGAATTTCTTATGATATCAAGTAGAGCCACCACCATTACACGTTGACATTATTTCTGGGGAGGGGAACGGCAGTTTCCCCAAGGTGAGAGGCAGTTGCACCTATGTGGTTGATCGTACCTCCTGTGTCTTTCTTTCTCCCCTTTCCGTTCCTCCTTTTATTGCCTCCTTTAGTTTACATTCCCCATTCCTTCCTTCCACCTTCCTCGTCCTCCCATCTCATTTTGTTTTGAATCCTGGAAAATTTTTCCCCGGATCGTTTCATTTTCATTCTGTCTGAAACAATTTTTGTTGATCGATAATATGTTTTAATGGATCTTCTGAATTGTTAACCTCAAAACTTACAATCTTTGTTTCTTTGTGGGATATTTTTGCTCTAACCTAGATATCAACCACTGAGCCGATTTTTAATTTTTTCAGGTTATACTTAGGTGTAAACAAAGCTCAGGTTCTTGTTAGAAATTTTGTCATATGAATTTCAATTGTTGGTGTTGGACAATTTCGTTCATATCTCGCAACTGAATCAGAACTATTTTCACATGAAAAACAAGAGTTCTTCCAACCGCATTTCAATTTTCCTAATAAATAATAGTAAGAGTCAGTAAGTAATAAGACAAGTTAAAATACTAAATGTTTTTTGGAGACAAGATTATAAGATAAGCTCGAAAAATATATGAATAAAACTGCAAATAGAATTTTTTTAGAAGCAGTCTGATGATATTACGACGCGTAAAGAAAATTATTAGATATTTAGCCTACAATCGCCTATCTTGTAAATATGTCTAATCTCGTTTATTAATTTAACTCTAAACCCTTTTGGCTTGTTTACGGCAATCTTGTTCATCAAATAAACTTAAATTTTGGTTATCCCTTTTTAAATTTCGTTTATATCTTTTATCTCGAATCGCATTATCCAATTTACCTCAAAAACTATTCATCTCAATTATCTGATATCATAATTATCTTATTTGTC
Source organism: Lithobius niger (assembly GCA_023313725.1). Lineage (NCBI taxonomy): Eukaryota > Metazoa > Arthropoda > Chilopoda > Lithobiomorpha > Lithobiidae > Lithobius > Lithobius niger. Next base: position 77,865 of record JAHWFP010044362.1, on the reverse strand, counting down.
ACGATTCTAGTTAATGAATATTTCTGAAATATTTCCATGATAAACTAACATATTAGTAATACAAAACTTTATTATAAAATACTTACACTAAAATAAAGCAATAGGATCTCATAAAACATTGGAAATGCAAATGCATGAACTGTTGTGTTTTCAATGTTTTTGATTAGAATATGATTATCCACAGACCTTAAGGGGTATTTTCCTCCACATTGAGTAAAAACGTATAAAACTGTAATAATGGTGTCTGCTTTTTTTGTTATTTATCTGTGCTTGCTTACTTTGCTATGGTTTACGCATAAATTGTAAACCTCAAGCCAAGTGGTAGAACTAATTTTTCTTTATCAATTGTTGTCTTACTGCATTTTATATCATATAAATCCAATTCTAACTTTTTTTTATTTTCAGTAACAATCTGGCCTACTGGTGAGTAACAAATTGTTTTCATCACGATATTGTTGTTGGAAATGTTTGACAGTTGAAGATATTAATTAATTTTTATGCTGCTGCAATACCAACGTAGGAAATGAATCAGGCACACAATATCAAAGCTCAAAATTGAAGGAATTTTACTTTCACTCTAGTACTGACCTGCAGCGAATTTCAGTTGGAGGAAACCCTATTTACTAAATAAACTAATTTTAAAGTGTTAGTGACACAAACGTACGGCTGTAGAATATTTCACATAAAAGTACTAAAGTTTGTTCGTAATAGACTTTAATTTTTCTAATTTACTTTATTGTACGGAATGGTATCCTAGTAATAATAGTAATAATAATAAAAATATTTTTATTGCTTGAATGTGCTAGAAGTTCCAAGACATGTGTGAGCAGCAAAAAACAAGACACTTACAATTTAACACAATAAATAACACATAATACATACACTTAATTTACATTTGAAAGTATTTGTTGACGAAATACATCAATCAATGCACATTAATACTAATAAAAAGAAAAAATCTCTTACATGTTTAATTAATTGTATTAATTCTTATTTCAATTAGTATTTTTCAACAATTTTCTGGGCACGTTATTTACATATACAACACTATCAGTGGATTAGATTTAATTATTTAAGATTAGTTTCTAATTTATTTTGATATATATATATATTTCTACTACTGACTGTTTTAGGGCTATTTTTAACTTTGTTATACTTTGGTAATTGAGAATATTTTTATTCAACCTGTTTATGGTATTGATTATATCTCGTATATAGTAGTTTCTATTTTTACTTCCATAGGAGTTATTCCAGTCTGGTATTTTAAATTTTGTTGTTGTTTTTTTCAGTCGTTCACTTTTTGACTCAGTTGTTTATAAGTGTTACTATAATAATTTTTGACAATAATTACATAATGTCGAAGGTCTTCTATCTTTTGAATTTTATTTTTATAAGAGATCTCGTGTTTTGTTTCATTTCCATTTCCAAATAATACTTTCACTAATTTATTCTGACTCTTTGTAGTCTTAATAATATATATTTAGCTGCAAAGCCATAAATTTCTATTCCATATCTTAAAATGCTTTCTACCCATGCATCATATATACAGGGTGCTCGGAAATTGGTGTCAAATATTTTGAGGGTCCGCTGTGTGATCAAAGATAAGAAGAAAAAGTCCTATAAACATGGGTCCGGAAATGCTCCAGTCTTTAGTTACAGCCCCCCCCCAGGTTTGGGGTAAACAGTTCTTAAATACCTCGTAATGATTCACCGTTTCCATTCCAAACTCAGGATATGTGCCATATCATACCTGGTATTTCAGTACTTCATAATACAGTATTGGGTCACACAACTTATCAGAGGGAGAGGTAATTTTCTTATGGGGGGAAGATCAAACGTGGGGGAAGAGAGGAGTAACTGCTTTGGTCTTGTACTTTAATGAAACAAATTGTAGAAAAAACACATCGTGTGATTGAAAACAATCGAAAGTAGTACTGTACTTTCTTTCATTACGTGTAAAGACCAAGTAGGTTACATCGTTTTCCAAGTTTGTGCCCCCCCCCTCCAAAAAAAAACAACTACTGTACGTACATCTCTGTGGAGAGCACCAAACATTATCAATCGGGTATCCTCGCCATTAAAAGTGAGGGATTTAATGTGTTTGTTTTCTACTCCTCAATCAAAGAAGCTTAAAACGTAAAAGTGGGGGAATCCTTAGAATTCGGATGATCACTTGTTTCATTGGCCGAAGCGGCGAGAACAACATTACTGTACTCAACCCACACATTTGAATTTGGTTGCTTATTTGTTTGTTTGTTTGTTGCCTTTGTCTAACGCTCCAGCTTCCACAAAAATCATCGCATAAACTTGGTTTTGATTTGGAGGTAAATCTCCACCTCAGATTCTTTGTAGTTTTAAGTGTTAAAGACAAAAATCCTTGAAAACCCAACTTCTAAAAAACAATAACTTAGAAGTCTTAAAAGTTACATTACAGCGGGCAAGCTCTGCCATTCATTAGTTGCTATCCCCCTGTTACGATCTCCCTTCCAGAATGTAATAACATTTATTGACAAAAACAACAACGTTTGTGATGCGAAAAAGTACTGTAATCACAAATTCAAATTGAACATTCGCATATCTGTACAAGGTGACCTTGAACACCATTTGGAGAGTCCACATTTCGGAGTTGACAGACGACTTCTTGTTAATACAGGGGTTTGTTAAATCACTTGATGACTTAAATCTAAAGGTGACATTGTGATCCTTTGTTCACGTTTACTGTTCGGTAGTTCTCTCCCCTAAGTATGGAGTATCCAGACATCGAACTGGCAGACATGCACTACATGTATGGTCTTGCAGATGGAAATGCATTGGAAGCACGACGTCTCTACGCTCAAAGGTATCCAGACAGGAATTTGCCATGTGCTAGAACGTTCAGTCGTATCCACCAGCGCTTACGGGAAACAGGCTCATTTGGGAGATGGACATCGGACGCTGAAAGACCTAGAACTGTGCGAACTGTTGGCTTGGAAGACAGAGTTCTCCAGCACATAGCAGAAAATCCATCGGATAGCACACGACGCATTGCACGCAGAGAGGGTGTCAGTAATTAGACGATTTGGGACATTTTGCATCATAACCTGCTATACCCCTACCATTTGCAACGTGTCCAAGGTCTTGGCGAGGCCGACCTTCCACCACGACGAGCGTTCTGTGTGCGACTGAATCATGAATGTGGAGCAGACGCTCATTTCCTGCCGTCTATCCTGTTTACAGATGAGGCTGGCTTCACACGTGATGGCATATTTAACTATCACAACAACCATCTTTGGGACCATGCAAATCCGCACGAGGTACAACAATCTAGACATCAACAACAATTTAAGCTGGAATTGTTGGTGATCATTTGGTAGGGCCTTTTTTTCTACCTCGACGCCTAAATGGAGAAACCTACCTCCATTTCCTCCAGTATGACTTGCCCCAACTACTGGAAGACGTTCCCCTGGCAGTCAGGACACGAATGTGGCTTATGCACGATGGTGCACCTGCTCACTTCAGCCTTTTGGCCCGACATTACCTTGATGGAAGCTTTCCTGGCAGATGGATTGGACGTGCAGGCCTAATAGCATGGCCTGCTAGATCTCCGGACTTAAACCCGTTAGACTTTTATCTTTGGGGACACTTAAAGTCACTCGTGTACAGTACAACAATTCCCAATGCTGATGTACTTCGCCAAAGGATTGTGGATGGATGCAACCAGATTCGCACAACCCCTGGAATCTTTGAACGGGTTTGTCGGTCCATGGCGCAGCGGCTTCGGAACTGCATCGAGGCAGAGGGGGGTCATTTTGAGCACCTACTATGATAAAACGCTTACGTTTAGTTTGTTTTCCGTCGTATTTATCTTTTTGAGTTGCTTGTCACAGAATGTTCTGGAGAGGAGGTCTTTTGCGAATGCGTATTGCAGTTAATTGCAGCAGAGCCGCAAATGCAATGATACTCAGTAAAACTTTGAGTAGCCATCTTCTGTTTACTTAATGATGTTTCATTTCTCGATTGTTTTCAATCACACAGTAATGTGATACGATTTGTTTTTTCTGGTATGTACAATTTGTTTCATTAAAGTACAAGACCAAAGCAGTTACTCCTCTCTTCCCCCACGTTTGATCCCCCCCCCATAAGAAAATTACCTCTCCCTCTGATAAGTTGTGCGACCCAATACTGTATTATGAAGTACTGAAATACCAGGTATGATATGGCACATATCCTGAGTTTGGAATGGAAACGGTGAATCATTACGAGGTATTTAAGAACTGTTTACCCCAAACCTGGGGGGGGGGGGGCTGTAACTAAAGACTGGTGCATTTCCGGACCCATGTTTATAGGACTTTTTCTTCTTATCTTTGATCACACAGCGGACCCTCAAAATATTTGACACCAATTTCCGAACACCCTGTATATATTTTTATTGTCTAATATATATTTTACTTTATATAACACTGGAAACATTTGTCTTAGTTTAATTATCAAGTGTGTTATGTGTTCTTAAAGTCCCATTTTATTTCAATTTCCATTCCCACATATTTCACCGATTCCAACGATTCTATTTTATTACAAGTATTTATACAAGGTTGTTTGCTACTTTCCTTTTCACTCATTCACTTTTCTGTATGATATACATCATTTTTTCCATGTTAATTTTTCTTTTTTGGAATTAAGTATTTAAATTAATATTAATTTACTTCTTGTAAATTACACCAATGATCTTTTTTTGCCAACATACCATTTTTTAAAAAAAATGCAACGAATAACAAAAATAAAAAATAAAATGTCGACAAGCCCTTCTACTAGAATTGCATCCGTTTTAAGTGTTGTTGTGCTTTACATTTAATATATGATTGGTAAAGCAAAACAGAACTTAAACAGATGCAATTTTCTTAATTGTACATTTGATTATTTCCTCAAAAAACAATTTGTATACGTGTACATTTTAACAAGTAAAGTGAAACTTCAATCTTAAACCACTTTTTTATAGCACAGTTGACGTTTTTGTTTGTAAGCCACGTACAATTTTTACAGCTATGGTGTCATTGTGGCTGCCCACTTTGAAACAATTCAGATAGGCTCTGAAAGTTTGAATATACGAAATAAATATGACATTCTATCGTTTCTAGCTGTCGAATGCCTCGAAATTAACAACGTCACTTAGTTTGGTATTACTTTATCCGTGTAGCTGAAACGGGGATTCTTTGATTTCACCCTTCAACAATCAATCTTGTAGCAAAGACATAACACGTGCACAAAGAATGAATCTGGCGTTTGCACAGTGGCAAAGGCCCGTAATTTTACCAATGATTAAAACAATATAAAACATTGTAACTCTGGAATGGCTAGACCAATTGATAAAGTGGTCTACGTGAGGATGAAGCCCAACGAAATTTCTGTCTTAAATCATGTTTCAGATTTAAGGTAGGTGCGGTAGTTTTTTTTTCTGAATCCGCATCACACAAGAACAACAACAAGTGAACACTTTTCAAATTTAAGTGTAGCTCCCTACATTTACACTTGCACTGAATCAGATAAAACTTGGCTGAATATGCGTTCCATAACTATCTACTGTCTGGCCAAGTTTGGTCGAAATGTATTGAATAGGAATGGGGAAATTAATAGATTTAGTTTTGCTGGAAAGAGGACTTCAATCATATACATACACAAACTTGTAAAGATGTCGTTATAAAGACATGTATGCAACCCTTTATATAATTGAATGTTGGAAATGATACACGATGTTAGAGCGTTAATTCTTTCTAGCAATCCTCGTTCCGAACGAAATTTGTTTAGAATCTCCTAAAAAAAATTCGTTGGCTACGCTACCAAATCTTTACCAAGAAAAGGGACTACAACATTCACAATACTACGTGTATAATAAAGGAATACAATGAGAATAGACCTACCTCATTTTAGCAATATAGTTCAATTCATGTTGTAAGAATGTAAAACCCCTTTATTCATTTAGTCAAAAATAAAAGTAAACACACACTTTAAATTTTCCATACTTTAAAACATGTTGTAAGGTTGTACATTAGCAAGATATTCAGTAATACAGTAAGGTGGCAGTAAGGTTGTTTCGAAAAACAACGAATCCGTACCTACAGCTTACCCTTTCACCTAAAGAGATGTCCATTTAATTTCCACATGGTTCTGCGTAAATGTCCTTTCAAGTAACATTTCACAAACTAAGCCTAAAAGTAACCTAATTAACAAATCGTACAAAATATATCGAAAGCCATAATAAAAATGCAAAATCTTTGTGGTACATGAAACAGTGTCACACCCAAATTTTTAAGTCATTAACTAATATGTAATACATGTCTGTTTAATTTTTCTTATTTCAATTTGAATTGTCTACAACTCTTCATAGCCTGTTGCCTAGACTTGATGATTATATCTAACCTATATTAATATTATTTTTCAGGAACTTTCCCAAAACCAGGAATTAAAATATTTAGTATTCTAGTAGTTTATTAATTTAAGGAATCAAACTGAGTATTTCAATTTCAGTTGTGTTCCAGTAGTTCCTTTTCTGTGTTTTCATTTGTAAAATTTTGAGAGATCTGAGGAAAATTAATATTTCTTTCAAACGTCATCCCTTGAAAATGTAAATATTAATAGTAATAATTTGAAGTTTATTTTTTCCATCGTTCAAAGAAATTGCAAATCATAAATTTAAAAATTCTTGTATAAATAATTGTCTTATTGTGTGTTAGCCCAGTAAAATTAGACATTGACTTTGATAATAACAAATAATCTTCTTACGAATATGTAGTAACGATAGTACAAAATGAATTTGGAGCCCACCCCATCCCCTTCCCATAGTTACGGTGACGTGTTTGGGCACAGCTTTATAAACTCTAATTATGTTTTAGGAAAACATAATTACAATTCCAAATAGAGTAGCACTGGAAGTGGTAGAAGTGGTAGACCTACTATTAGCAATATTCATATTAGCAATTTATAGCCATTCATGTTGTATAAACTGTACGGAAAAAAATTTCTTGGGAACAAGTTGCATCGATAGTGCAAAGTGAAACCGGGAACACATCCAATCCAATTCCGATAATTATGGTGAGGTATTTGGGCTCTATTTTGGAGACTCTAATTATGTTACAGAAAACATAATTAGAATTCCATTCATAGTAGCACTGGTGGAGGTAGAAAATGCAAAACGGCATTACAAATGGCACTAGTACAATCTTTATTTTGTTGTAATGAAACCACTTTTATCAGATCGAAAAACTTTTAACAATTTTGAAAATTAAATTGTCTTCAAAACATATCCTAGTAATAATTAAGGCAAATCTAACGATTGAGACGTAAATTCGTAAGTTATGCCCTGTTATCTTACATTACATACCATTGATTAGTATGTAAATCTCTATCCCTCTACCCGTCACCCTACCCGTTTTTCTATTTTGATGGAATAAAGCACATAAACACGAATGGTGTATTAAGAGTCATGTAAGATCTTTATGTGCGTTATTCCATCAAAATAGAAAAACGCTTTACTATAACCGCTGCTGACTTTGAAACAATTCATCTCAGCTCTGAATGCTTGAATCTACGAAATAAATATTGAATTCTTTTGAGCGTAATGCTTACAAACTACGCTGGACACTTTCACGTATTTTTAATAGCTCGACCACGAGGGAACAACGTGTTCCTACCCAGCGCGAATAGAGCATCTTGTGCGGACACAAAATCGTTTTTATTACAATGAGGAGAGAAAGAAAGCGTCGAGACAGTTTTACATTACGAGTCGCATAACAATGCATACAGGGAGAATGAATTGCTCTAAGTTTGAACTAAGTTTAAAATAAGTTTAAACACCATCATTGATCAGGTTACTTAGCTGCATGTCCATGCTGGGATATTACAACAGCCGAAAACATCGGCTACTGCTTGGCATAAAAACAGAAGCCTCTTCGCCCAAAGAAGTCAAAAAAAGGATGCCGCTCTCTAACAGAATGGGGAAACACAACAATGAGCAGAGGACAACACACGTGCTGCAACAGAGCAAAATACTTCATGAACACAACAATACATGGCGTTTCAACAGCAAGACTCCGTATACTACGGACTAAATAGTACAGAGAGGGGAGTGCATGCTATAGTCAAGTGGGGGTTCTCCCCACCACAGCTCCCCCTCATTTGCACTTTCCTTGCACCCCTTCCTATAACGACTAAGTAAGTAGGCTTAAGCAGAGGGTAAAGTCACTGACTTAAAACATCTACACCCGCAAAGGAACAGGGTGATATACTGACCTACAGCCTCTCTAAGTACTAAAACTTTTACAAAACTCACCAGAACGTTCGTGCAAACACACTTCACATATTATACTTGCGAAAACATATTTGTGCTGCTAACAAAATTTGCTGTTAGTTGTGTTAATTAGCAGAACACCCACTAGTGGGTTTAAACACCTTAAAGAGATAGTCAGTTAGTTACTGTCCATGAACATGGACAAACACTTCAGACAAATAGTAAATCTACAAATTAACCTTCACTTGAATTTTCCTTGGCAGCCAAGTCAACTGTTATTCGTGGAGATCACTCTACCCTCAGGCGTAAGCTGCGTGCACCTGCGAGAAAAACCTAGGCTTCACTCTGCTATATTCTACTGGTGACTCTTGAATGATTCTGGTGTCAGTTGAGGGTCTGATAACAGCAAGGCTACTGGCAGGACCGTGCCCAAAGGTGGATGGTTAGGTCCCCGGGTGCCCGACGACCCAGCTCTAGGTGCCACGACCAACGCGGGAACGTTTTTGTAGTCACATCATCGTCCTCAGTAGTAGTAAGAAAATACGATATTGGCTGGACACACACATACCCCAAAAGTAAACACACAGAAAAGAAAAGAAATAAAAAGAAATTCTTGAAGTCCTGCTCCGAGATTCGAACCTGGCTCGTTCGAATGAGTGGCGTCAATGCTATCCAGTATACTGATTTTTTTAGCTGGAAGACTGGTGTTAATGGTAGGTAGTTATAGGTAGATTAATTTTTTTAACTGCTACTGGCTTCCCCTACTTACCACGGGTACTGAGCCCCTCCGCCACGTCAAGGCTGTAGTTAATCGGAGGGATGGGATGGGATGGGTTTGGTGTTGAAGGGAAGGGAAGGGGTGATAAAAGCGTAGGATGCACAACCGCCTGCCCACCTTGGTTGGACCTGCCAGAGACCGAAGTCCCCGATGGTTTGGCCGGTCGTGTAGGATAAAGATGTTATGGAACGTGAGGGTTAGGAAATGAGGGATTTAGGATTTCTCCTCCTTCTCAGCCAGATATTGAGCATGTCGTTTTTCAAGCCTAGTTTTCTTCTCTTCCTCAGTCTCGTTCTGCTGCTTTTTTCTTTTGGCGACAACCATTTTCGCTAACCGTTCTTTTCTCTGATTTTCTGTCCCTTCCGAACGAACTTTGCTTGTGCTTGCAGCTTTTTTTTTCTAATCTTTCTGCTCTCTGCTCTTCTGTTTCTTCCAAACGAATTCTTCTCATACCAAAAGTTTTTTTTCCTAGTTTCAGTTTCTTCTCAGCCGGTTGCAGTGCGGACCATCTCTCTCTTTCCAGCCGACGCTTTCTCTCTTTTCATCCTCCAATACTCGCTCTCGATTCTCCAACAGATCGAGCCTGTGAGCTGTTTTTTTATTTTCTTCGCCTTCCTTCGCTTCGTCCACTTTTTCGACTCTAATGCCTCGCTCTTGAGGATTGCTTTTTCTTGCCCCTCTTCATTACTAATTATATCCACGTCTGTATCGAACTCATCATCTTCGTACTCCTTCCAGGTTCCTGTGTTGACGTGACCGATAGCAAGAGTGTCCTCTCCATTGTTGAGAATATACCTCTTGTCATCGTATGGTGAGAGGAGGGACTTGGTAACTTTCACTGTGTTTAGTTCGTGACTGGTGCTGGCAATCTTGACCGAGGTTCCCTTCTGAGCAGGTGCTGATGATTTCAGAGCTGAGTTGTAATCATCGAAGTTTAACTGTTTTTGGACAAATGACCTTTGTATCCCCCTTAGCCTTCATGATTGTCGGGCACCCTGGTGTTCTAAAATCGTACATTTTAGACCTCAGCCTGATAAATTCCGAGATGGGGACACTGGCCATCTCGTCCTTCATTTCCCCCAATACTTGTTTATTTGTGTTGGAGAAAAGAGGGTGGCCTGGGGGGTAATTACTCGTGTCAAACAGGTCTCTGTCCTGAAGCATATCCTCGTAGATGTCCTCCGTTTCAATTTGATAACAGAGTGAGTCAGTATCAGCGAAGAGAAGTTTAGCTCGATCCCCATATTTTGCCTGAATATGCTCATAGTGGAAACGAAACATTGCTAATTTAGACAGTTCTAGAATGGAAAATCCTGAATATGTGGGGAGATCGCATGTTACGCTTCGAGCACGTTGGTTAATTTGAATGAGGTTCTCGTGCAAGAACTTGAAGGAGTCGGCGTGAGGTTGGGATATATATTTAATTGCCGACTTGGAGTTGGTACACAGTTTAACATTGAGCCGTTTTTGTTTGTTCTCCATCGTATTGCCGAAAACCGAATTATTCAATAATTTAAAGTAATCTTTCTTGAAAGGGGCTGTTGACTGTTGCCGTTTGTTGGTGTTAAATTCAATGTAGCTCCTCATCCACAGTTTCTGATTGAAGGCCAGGATTGTACGGATCTGGTGAAAAACTAAGCCTTGCTGTCGGTAAAATTTCAAGTTCCTGTAATGAACAACGTAATGCTTCTTGTGCAGAAGGTTCGGTACGAGTTTGGTGGTGGGTTTGATGATCTGGTTCAAGTCTTTCGCTAGGTTTTTCGAATAGGGGGACACAAACTCCTCTCTAATCTCCAACTTCTCGGGGGAAAGGGGGTAATCGTTGTGGGCTTTGTGTAGCTCGGACGGATACTCAAGATCGACCTTGAGTATGTAGCCAACATCGGCGTCATCGGGCACGGTGTCCACGTCGAAGGTTCTAATCTCCTCCTTGGTAAGGTAACGGAAGCCATCGTAGGGGAGAGGTTCGCACATGGCAAAACCGTTAAGGTTATTCATGTCCAAGTCGATGATGTATGTGGAAGGCTGACTTGGATCGTAAGTGTTGGGCAGGTACTTGTTGTTAACCTTAGGGTACCTTTTCCCTATGAAGGAAACACCACCCCGGATTCCGGAAGTTATGAGGTTGTGCTTGCCGACGTGTTTGAATAGTTCTAAGTTACATTGTGTTGTTCTGATGAGTGCTGCCCAGCTGAACCCTGGAGTTGAGATGTAGTAACAGGGGTCCAACTTGTTGTTTTCGAGGCAGATTTTTCTAAAGTCTTCGAACACATCGGCTAGCAGAATGACGTCTGTCATTTGATAAATTTCGTGATAAAGAACGAATTTCTTCACCCTCATCTTCCACCACAGATTTAAGGCTTTAATGTACTCATTGCCCCCCAACTCTTCGTCTTTCAACTTGGAGAAAAAAGCTGCTCTCGATGGTAGTTCTTCTTTCTCGAAAATATTCACATCCTCTACATACTCGTAAGGGTAAACACTTTTTGTGTTAGGAGAGTTAGAACGTTGGGCCGAGTTGCCCCCTCATGAAACCAATCAGTTTCCAGGCCAGAATCCAAGGCTGCCTCGAGGATCGGGAACTTGCCGTTCCTGTGGTTACCGACCAGAGTGTTGAGCGACGCGTTCAAGAAGTTGAGGCTGTCCGACTGCCTCAGTCTTGATTGTCATGGACTGAAACCGCTCGGCATTCCGGCCAATAACATCTACACTACCAGGAAACTTGTGTACTGCAGGTATCAGGAGGTGCATATCATATCCCTCGAGGTTGTGTAAGATGACAGGGATAGTCCTCTGTTCTCGGGCACTTAAATTACATTTTGAGTGAGCCGCTCCCCTTTACTTTCCGCTGATATGGCAATGGTCTCTGACCTTACGCTCGCTAATTTTCGTTGGCGCATTGATAAAAGGCTGCTCACAGTAATATCAGGTGCTGGCAATATTGAAACTATCATTTTAAGACTGTGTGAGGTTGAGGGGTTTTACGTCTTTCAATAGAGTAGAGTATTCTCGGACTACTTCAACCATGCGTTTGTAAAATACCTCTATTGTGTCTTTTTCCAAGTAGTAATATTTATTGATAATTCCCCCATTCTGACCCACAACAACGTAACCAAAACTGTAGGGTATATGTTGTTAGATTTTAGTTGTTGAGCTGATGGAATGAGCTGGTTGAACAGTTTGGATGGGGCGAAGAAGACATTCGAAGTCCGCGTAAATAACACGGGGGAAGGGGTTTTGTCGGTTGAAATGATGAAAGTTAAGAAAGTTTTCTCCAGGGTTTTTTAATTTTAACGATTGTGCGGGGTTGATTTTGATACATTCTTTGCGATGAGTGACCAGCATCCATTCCTTACCGAACCCGGCAAAACAGTTACGACAATAATGTTTGGCATTAGAGCCCGAACCATGGTAACAAAGAAATTTAGCTGTATCGGTAATTGTGCAGTAGTGGGTGTTTAACGTATCTGAGTCGTCCTCTGAAGTTAACAGAAGAAGATCTATGTGATGACCGTTCGAGTTTTTGCTGACTCGAAGTGGATGTAGGCCTTCTTTGTCATTGTACCCAATAACATTAATGGATAGACCGTTTGCGCTTTCGAATTGATCAATTTGGCTGAGCTTCACTGGGTAGGATAGGGTAGAGGTATCCACTATGCCTTCGTAATCTTCATAGTCTTCGGGATCGATGCTGTTCAGTTCCAGACCCACGGCCAACACTGAATACAGGAAACATTTATGATCATTAATATTTTGTATGTTCACTACCGTACTTGCCTTGCCTCTGAGTGCCTGTGGGAGAGGAATGTAAGACGAAGCACCCAATGGGCGATGCTTCGCCACCCTGATGAAGAGGCTGCTTACTCGGGAAATCACCCATGCGCTCCCCCGCTCTGCAAAAGCATCGATGGAGTTCTGGATCTTGTCGAAGGCTTCATCGAGCAGAGCGGGGATGTCGTTTGGGTTGTAAATTTGGAGTAGCAGGACCAGAAATATGCTGAAATGGAAGCCGTGTACCGGACGAACTCCATATCCAAGCTGATCTGGGCCTTGCAGTTCACCAGTTCATCACAGCATACAGCCAGTAATGTTTGCAAGGCCAAGCGAACTGACATCAGAAACTGAAGAGGATCTCCGGCAACGATCTCTTTTGCCACTGACATCTCATACTGACGACGGCAGAGGCCTTCCTAACATGAGAGAGGGGGGCAATCGCTCAGAGTATCGGGTAGTTGGGCGCTAAAACAACCACATTCTTCTCGGGTAGATGGATGATGAGAACGAAGGTGGTTACGCAGTTGGTGCTGAGTTGCATACACTTCAGCACAGTAAACGTAGGTGAAGGTGGTTTTGGTTGACATTTTTTAATCTAGAGATCAAAAAAACGAACTGTCAAAGTCTTTATATATATAGAAAAAAATGTGTAAGATCAAATGAGATGCGAACTCTTTATGTACAAGAAAAAAAATTGTACACTCTGTTTACAACATCATCCCAACTCGTCTAAATTACCCACCCAACTGTTAAATTTATCATCGTACCCCCACCACTTGACCAAGTAACTGGTCTTTTTCCCACTTTCTTAGTCTTTAACACTTTCTCCACCAGAAACAGATCCGATACGGACGTCTTCTGCAATTCCCATTCATAAAAGCCACCCTTTACGCTTTCCCCGCCGTAATCTTTCAGGGTGTAGGTGACAGGGTAAGTCTTTCTTACTTTATCAATAGTATAAATTTCGTTGGTCCAGTTTTGAAGATAGCCCTTGTCGAACAATCCTTTTACGTGAGATACGCGGACTTCGTCTCCGGTCTTAAATTTGCTAGGTTTTATTGATCGTTTAGGAATGGAAAGTTTTGGAAGTTTAACTTTTCCGTCTTACACGTCTTTGGGCCTCGCCTGAATAGTTCTATGCACTGAACCGTTATACTTGTCTAACAGAGAAGGAAGTAAGTCTATCCATTTATAACTGCCTCTACGCGTGAATTCCCTCCACATTAAAGTCTTCAGCGTGTGGTTGAAACGTTCTACCACGCTCGCTTTGGTCTCCGAATAGGAGTGGTAGTGGTTGATACCCAATCTTTTCATCAGAGGGGAGAAGGTGGAATTGAAAAATTCCGTCCCTTTTACGAGCCTTGGCTTGGCCGAGACCAGCATTTTCTTAAAGGCGGCGGTGACATCGTTCGCGGACTTGGATTTGATCGGTTCCGCTCGGGCGAACTTGCTGTACACGTCGGTCTGGGTGAGCAGGAGTACGGGATCATCTCTACCAAATCTATCTACTACAGGTCGTTTACGAAGGTGGCTTTGGTCTTACGCCTGGGATAATGTCTACGAACCGGTTTATGCAGTTCTTTGGTTAAAGTGTCCATTTATTACGTTTTTTACCATTTATTATTACAAAAAAAAATTTTCCCCATTTATATAATTTTACACACCCATTCTCAAATTGACTTTAGCCTTCATGGCGGCGGCGACGGCTGCGGCAGTGGCTCGCTCGCTCAACCCCGCTCTGGTTAGGGAGAAGACGATTTTCTTGGCCGTGGAAGCCAACTCCTCGTCCGCCCTATGTTTGTCTTCCAAATCGTCGGTGTTGGCGTAAGCTATGTCGTGTTTTTTACAAGCCTCGTCGAGAGCGTTGATCCCCACGTCTCCTCTCGCCAGTCTCTCGCTCAGTTTCGTACCGGGACCGCAAAACTTGTAGCCGGGGATGTGTAGTTCGATAGGCAGTTTATTTATCATCGTGTTTAACAGACCAGAGCACTTCATTCTATTTGATTTTTTCCCGCGCAGTAGCTTCTGAAACTGCGCCTTATTTGAACTGCAGACTTCGCATTTTCCCTTTAGGAGTTGACGTTTATTCGATGTCGTGACAATAACCGGGTCTGCAGTACCGGTAACTCGCTTACATTTCAAACAATGCATGATTGATTTTAATTTAACTTATTCGCTTTTACTTATAGAAAAAATTTGTATATAAAACATAACGATCCTTTTCAATGAAACTAATCAACAACTCAACTGTTATTTTTTTTCTATATAAAGCATAACATTCCTTTTCAACCTTACAAAATGAAACTAATCAATTATGACTCGATGGACGCCGTCACCTTCGAGAAAAGCGAGAACCACCTCAAGTTACCGAAACAACTCAGGTGCATCATTTGCGGTCCGGCCGAGTGCGGCAAGACGAATCTCACCCTCAATCTCCTCTGCAACGAGGGCTGGTTAGAGTACGAGAGACTCTACGTGTGTTCCAAGACCCTGTTACAAAGCAAGTACGAATGGTTGAGGGGAGCCTTCGAAGAGACTTGTCCCGAAGTAGCGTCGTTCTGCTCAAGTTTGGAAGAGATACCGTTACCCGAACAACTGTTAGTAGACGGCGACGAGAAAAAGGAGAAGACCGTGTTTTTATTCGAAGACTGCATGATTGAATAGCAGGACAAGATCAAGAGGTACTTCGCATACGGAAGGCACACCAACGTGGACGTGTTTTACCTGTGCAGACCTACAGCAGGATTCCTAATCGCGTGATACAAGACAACGCCAACGTCCTGATGCTGTTCAGACAAGACGACACCAACCTCAAGCACGTCTACAACAACCATGTCGGGTGCGACATGAGTTTCGAAGAGTTTAGGGAAATATGTGGCGAGTGCTGGAATTCCGACCATTACGGATTTCTAACTATCGACAAGACCAAGCCTTTGAGAGAAGGAAGGTACAGACGCATGTTGGATTAGACATAGAAACGTGTTGGTGTTGACAAGAACGAGTGTTGATGTTGACAAGAACGAGTGTTGATGTAGACAAGAACGAGTGTTGGTGTTGACAAGAACAAGAATTTGTGTCAATGGCTACTCAATTTTTTACATAAATAAAACGATCTCTAAAATGAATACCAAGAAACGACAATGAGCTTCGGACCACTACGAGGCCTTGAAACAACGACTCAAACGTAAATTCAGGGATGCCAAGCTAGTTAGTGAATCCGAGCATTTTACCAAGATATTCAAACCCGTAACAGATCCCATCAGAGAACAGACCAAACTCCGAGCGAAAGAAAGCAAGGAGGCGGCCGCTCAAAGACAGCTCCAGATCAAAGAGTTGTTGGCCATCGAAGCCGGTCAGCAGAAACAACACATACAACACGGGGAAAAACTTCGGAACATTCAGAGGGCCTTGGAAGCAGCAACCGGACCCGGCTATAACAGGGAGGAAGATGGAGAAGACGAAGAAGACTCGGAATCCGAGCTGGTTTTTAATGCCGGTGCGATGAGATGACTATCCGGCTCTATGGGTTCACTCACCCCCGGTACCCTCAAGCAAATCGAAGCCATGACTCCGAGCATTCGAATGAGATACTTGCAAGAAGAAACTTCTTTGCTAGACACCGTGCAACTAGGACCGCTGGCTACCGAGTACCTGAGCATGTTCGCTACCAGAGAGGCTCTCACCGACCCCACTTTCGATAAAAGGTACGAACCGGAAACTAAAAAGTACAAGATAGGTTCCTCCGACGTGGATTTCGAAGGGGACGACGTGGTGGTGGGAGGAAAAAAGTACCCGACGAATGTACCGACGAGCTGTGGCAGTTGATCATGCTCAAGAACCCTCGCAAACCGACCAGCAATTACCCAAGTCTTTTGGATTATCACGACATTCTCGGGAGAAGTAGCGCCGTGTACAGACACCACGATCCCGCGGCTAAGAGACTGAAATCGAGCGCCGGTTACAAGTACGCGACCTTCATCGAACCGGTGTTTGGGAAGACTCGGCAAGGGGAAGGTTTCGTTAAATCAGTATTTGATAACCAGCAGCAGCAACCGACTCGACAAGGGGAAGGATACAGGTTTTCAAGGACCCCAACGAACTGTGCGAAAGACTGAATCTGATCCGAGCTTCGAGAGATGCTGGTAATACTGGTCTAGATTAGGAGATCGTGCACATTTACGCGGAGTTAAAAACCAATGGTCTCTTGTCGGACGACGAGCACGGCAAGTTGATTAAAGAGTTTGGGAGATGTTAAAAGGCAAAAAGAAAAGAAACGAATAAAATTTTTTAACTAATAAAAGGCTAAAGAAAAAATTTGTATTAATAAATGTATAAGATCAATCGCGAACGATACACTTTCGTTAAGTGCGACATAAGGTGAACGATGCCTTCCTCGTCTATAGTTCTTTCCTCGAACACCACGGATTTCACCACCAAGTTTTCAAAGCCTCTACTGCTAACGGACGACGAAAATGAGCGATGCGAGATCGCCCTTGTCAACTTAGAGACTTACAACTCCATACCGAACTTGAAAGCTTACGAGTCGGACACGTTTAGATACAGCCACAACAACGGTAGGGAGTGGACGAAACTCGTCATCCCGGAAGGATCCTACGAATTGGAAGCGATAGAAAAATACGTCTACGGGGAAATGAAGAAGCGTGGACACTGGGACGTCCCAAACGACGCCTCGTACATTAGCATCGTCAACAACTCCAATACTCTGAAATGCGAGCTACATATCACGAACAAACAATACAAGGTAGATTTCTCCGCTTCCGATCCGTCAACCGTAGGGAAGTTATTCGGATTCGAGCCCGGAGTGTACCTACACGATATCAGCATCTCCGAGAACACCGCCAACATCCTCGACGTCAATTCCATCTTGGTACACTGCGATCTGATTGGCAGTTCGTACGTGAACGGGTCGAGGCTACCGACCCTGTACTCGTTCTTTCCTAAATGCGCACCAGGATACAAGATAGTGCAATCTCCTCACAACTTGATCTATCTACCCACAACCAACAATGTCATTCGCTCGATTAGAATGTGGCTAACCGACTAGGACGATCATCCGCTTAATTTTAGGGGGGGAAACAGTTACTATGAGATTGCACTTGAGGAAGATGAAATGAGAAAAGTAAGAAATCACTTGAGGAAGAGGAAATGGGAAAAGTACGAAACAAACAAAAATTTTTTTTAATAAATAAAAGGATATAATAAGAACAAATTAAATGTTAGATTTTAAGACTAACAAACCATCTACCCGACAACTACCACCACCACCATCTACCGAATCCCAAGCTAAATGCCGACAAGTCCTGACTCCATCAAACGCAGCTTATCTAGATACCCTCATCTCCAACACAAAATGGAGACCGTAGAAGGTTACCTGAATGTCCAGGAACCTTTTACCCTGGACGAATCCGTGGTAGAGTACAATTACCACGACTGCACTCCGATAGTGGGCACGAACTTGAACAATGTGAACTCGGAACTAAGGATAGTCGTTCAAAACCAGGACTTGTTCACGCACCCTCATGAAAGTTACCTGTACGTAAAGGGTGCCCTGGTAAAAGCGAGCGACGGGTCTGCTTACGCTGTTACCGACAAGATAGCTCTGGTGAACAACGCCATAGCCTACCTCTTTTCGAACATCAAGTACCAGATAGGGGACAAGACGGTGGACGAGATCAATAAACCTGGGATTTGCCAGCACCATCAAAGGAATCATCAGCTACGGTCCGCAAGACCAGGCACACGTAGCTAATAGGGGATGGTTCCTAGACAGTAGCAATGCCAGTACGGCCGACGACGGAACGAATACAGTCTTCAAACATAAGAGAGACGTCCTTCTCAGCGCTCACACTCCGAAAGGATCTTTCGCCTACGCCATACCCCTCTCGCATTTGATGGGATTCTTCAAAGATTACACGAAAGCCATTTACGGCGTTCAGCAAACGTTGACATTAATGAGAGCTGCCGACACGAACGCCATCTTCAGGGACACTGGGGTAGCTCTGGGCAAGATCGTTCTAGAGCAAGTGTCCTGGCGTCTCCCTCACGTAACACCATCCGACGCTCAGAAAAATAGGTTGTACGGACTCGTAGATGCCGGGATCACTGTACCCATGGCTTTCAGACACTGGTACTCGGACATGCTAGATTTACCTACTGCAACTAGCTGTACTTGGAGACTGATCGTCACGAGCTAGATCAAGAAGCTGAGATACGTAATAATTGGATTCCAAACTGGGAGAGACGGAGATCAAAAGAAAAATCCGGCCGTGTTCGATCACTGCAGTCTAACGGATGCTCACGTAACTATGAATTCCTAGAGGTACCCGTTCTTGGATTTGAATGCGGATTTTGCCAGCGGAAACGTTTCGAGTATATATCACGACCTAGTCAACTTTAGGAAGCAATACTACGGAGAAACGCAAACGGGACCCGCTTTCGACGTGTCCGCGTACGCCAAGAACTTTGCGTTAATCTGCTTTGATTGCAGTAAACAAAATGAAAGGCTTAAGTCAAGCGTGATCGACGTGTTTCTGAGGTTTAAATTCGGGGCGCAAGTACCCGCCAGCACTAGATGCCACGCTTTAGTCATTAGCGATAGATTGATGAGCTTGAAGTTGGACAAAAGTAAAGTCGAAGTGATAATGTGAAGAAACTTAAATACATTAAATGAAACTGTAACGAAAAAGAATACGAAATAAAAAATTTTAATATATAAAAGAGTTGTTAATTAATTTCTACTCTCATCACCAAACGTGTACGGAAAAGCCATCGTAGGCCTGACCGCGGCTCAAAAGAAGCGAATGCTGAGTCAAATCAAAGCCGGTAAAACACCCAGCATACGTCTAGCCAACTCTCAGCTCAAGACGGGGAAGGTGGCCCTACCCGTCACCAAGAGGCAACAGTCCTGAATTCGAGAAGCTAAAACGAGCGGCAAGGGATTGATTCTTAAATTTTCAGGTACGCAAGTCAAGAAAGGTGGATTTCTGCCTTTGCTCCTACTAATTTTAGCGTCCCTCGGCACGGTAGGAGGTGGATCGGCTGCGATCGCCAAGACTGTAATTGACTCCAAGGCTAACGCGAGACAGCTCGAAGAAATCAAACATCACAATTCCAAGATGGAAGCGCTCGCCGCCGGGTCGAAGAAAGGTGCGGGATTGAGAGGAAGAAAAAAAAAGCCCAACAGCGTGGACGAGGATTTTACATGAAGCCGGGGTACCTCTGAACAGACCCTTGACGAACTTGGACCTCGCCAAATATGCCAAGAAGCTTGGAATAAATACGTTTAGAGGGGTCTACAGCAAAGATCTACTACCTACACGCCCCAAAACGGTCGAGTGCGGAATAATAAACTTGCAGGATTCAAGAGAAGGTGAAGGAACACATTGGACCGCCTATTACTTAAAAGGAGGTTCGTGCGCCTTGTACATCGATTCGTTCGGTTTAAAACTGCCTACAGAACTCTACGATTATCTTCGAAACAAGAAGATTATTTGGAACCCGAAGAGGATACAAACAGCCAACGAAATTTTATGCGGACAGTATTGTTTAGCCGTACTGTATTATTTAACTAAAGGGTATACTAATTTGTTCGAAGTTGTAGCCGAAATAAAATAATTGAATAAAATGAACTTGGTGGCAGCCACTTGATAGATCGAGTAACGAGTAAGGCTACTTAAAGGGACCCTAAATTCCAAACCGTTTCGCTGTAGGATCAATGGTTCCAGACTTACGGCCATTTAATCGGAAAATGAACTTGGTGGCAGCCACAAAAAAAAACTTTTTTTTGGCTGGGTCAACTGATAGCACAACTGGCATGTGAGGTTGCCTAAAGGGGTGCCAAATTTCGATCCGTTGGCTCTGGGACTAACGGTTCTCGAGATACGGCCAGTGGATTAAAAAATGAACTTGGTGGCAGCCACATCCTAGAGTGTTCATTGTATGGGGTTACATAAGGGGAACCCAAATCTCGATCGGTTTTGCTCTACGATAAACAGTTCTCGAGTTTTCAGGGTGGGTAAACTTCCAAAATAAAATGGTAATAACCGAGTTTTCAAGGAGGTCAACATGTAGGGTACAGACTGGGGATGCCAAATCCTAAACGGTTTTGCTCTAAGACTAACGGTTCCTGAGTTACGGGCATATTTCGGATTTTTGGAACTGTGCCAATTTTTTTTTTCTTTTGCCAAAATTATTTTGACAGTGCCAAGTGATAGGTAGGGTCGAGTGCGGGCAGTGTCTTCTAGGGCTTCAGACTTTTTCTAGAATTTTTACTCCCATGTGACGACGTCGTCACAATAACTAACCTGAATAAACAAAGATTTGCCGTCATGGGTTGTTACAAGTTTCTTACTACTAACTAGTTTCACTTCCTGGCACTGATCAGTTGTTGGCTTGTAACCAGACGGCTTCGATCCCGGACTCTGAGGGGCTACGCAACCACCGTGACTCTTTCTCCCTCTACATTAGCGTATCCACTGAGCTATCATGACGGAGATCAGCGCCGGGACAATTCCAACTGCGTAGGTGGAAACGACAGCCTTGTCAATCCCCTTCCCCTTTTGGACTTTTGGAGCGGACTATTTGGAGCGTACGTCAGCACCGATTGGACGCCTTACTTTCGTCGGACAACGCTAGACTCGCCGCCCGTTTCAAGAGCAAGTAGAAAGGACGAAAAGCTACGCCCTGCGCGACGTGCCGGTTGGTACGCCAGACCAGAAGCGGTAGAGCCGCGACAAGACGAACAGTAAAAAAAACAAGAAAACAAGAATACGAAGTTGTAGGAACTTGCACGAACACGTGAATCTGCCATGAAAAGAAGTCCTTGTGCACAGCGGAAACTAGGACACATGACGACCTGACCTCACCTAAGCCAAGATTGTGTGCATCAAAAAATATTTAGTATTCACAATTAGTGTGATTACTTATGGCCTTTTAGGGTATTACTGTTAACGGTAATTTTGTTTGTAAAAAGTGAAGTGAGTGCTTCAAAATGCATCAACTTCATGCATTAATTTAGGATAGTTAATGCGAAGACGTGTAAGTAGCCTAAAACAAGATTACGCATTAAGTACTTATTAGTTCGTTCACAGTGTATTAATGCGCTACTGTGCATTCCTGTGGGCAATATTGCAAGCGTCTGTGAACGTATACAACTTTTGCATAATGGCATGCCCTTTAATTCAGCAACATAGATTTCGCTAACCTAAAATATTTATTCTAGGTGAGAAACTGTATTTTGCTTGGCACCCTGTGTTTTTCCTTTTTAGTATTGGTCTAGTTCATTGCTATAATGTGTATCATAAAGGCCTACGATTCCATACTAACCGACAAGGATCCGTTAGCTCCCCACGGAGATATGTATCATTTGCAAATCACAGCTCCTGTCACAGTATTAAATAATATACATAATCAGGTAGATTTATTAAGCTTGAAGAAGGTCAGTGTACAATTAACGCCCAACAGCGAACCATCTCCTGGCTATGTAGTAGAGACTGTTAACATTTGTGGACTTAGGAGCAATGGCACACAATATACTAATAGTCTGGTTTTATCCGATGTGTTGTACGTCCCTGAAGCAAGGTTGAATTTAATTGCTATGAGCTCAATCTTGAAAAGTGGCTACCACTGCAATATCCGATCCAAAGGGATTTATGTCAGGGAAAAGCGTTTCCCTTATAAGCTTATAATATTTCTACCTGAACTTGCCGGCCTTTTCCAGACGAGAGCTCAGCAACTACCCCCAAAGGTAATCGAAGCGAAACCCATAGGGCATAAGTGTAAGCTGAATATAATCAAACGCAAAGACAACGTCTTAGAGTATGAGCATGTGAAGGGTGACAAATATGCAAACCTTTGCCCTATTTGTATTGACCCCAGTAATCTCCCAAAGATGCATCAGGATTTAACTTCTTGTTTAAGCAAACTTGATGATTCCGAGTCTGAGAGTATTTTACAAGGGGAAATGTCTCACGGTGACTGGGTGCAAGAAAAGCTTACTACTTGGGACAGTGTAGCGGGAATTAGCGATAGTATCCATAGTCCCCCACCGAATAGTTTTAGAGAAGCTGTAAATTGGCCCGACACCGATAAGTGGTAAGAGGCTATGGGGAAGGAACTCACAATGCTAGATAAACTAGCGGTATGGGAATTTGTCCCTAGGCCTATAGGTAAGAAAGTAATAAGGTCCAAATGGGTATATACAAAAACATATAATACAGATGGTACCCTGCAAAAATATAAAGCTAGACTGGTTGCGTGTGGCTCTAATCAAAGGCCGGGGATCGACTTTTTTGAGAACTCTAGCCCCGTTGTCAAGTCACAATCCCTAAAATTGTTGCTCTCTCTGGCTGGTTCTCGTAACTACACGGTAAAAAGCTATGATGTAGCCAGTGCCTACGTAAATAGTAGACTGGATACGGAAAGCTACATGCTTTGCCCCCAGGGGTGCCCCAAACCGCCTGGAGATGTCGTATGTAGGTTAGTTAAGGCCCTCTACGGACTTTCTTCTTCCGGAAGATGTCGGTATTTATGTATGCGAGATACCCTCCTCCGAGTAGGCCTTAAACGCTTGTCGAGTGATCCTTGTGTATTCTACACTTTTGAAGATGGGATGTTCTTCGTCCTCACGGCCCATGTTGACGATTTCTTGACTATCGCTGACGAACCGCTTGCCGTGCGCCTAATACAGGCAATTAACCAGCATTTTACCGTACTGGAGACCTCTCATAGCTTATACTTAGGTTATTTGGTGGAAACTACAGAGTTAGGGATCTCATTCTCAATGTCCCAAATAAAATATATCGATAAGTGGGTAACTAGTTACGGTCTGACAGAGGCGAAACCAGTCAAAACACCTGGCCTACTTTCCCAAAAGATAGACGACTGTAACGATTCGCCCCCTGCGGACTTAACTCAGTATCAGTCCCTTATCGGTTCACTTCAGTACATTGCACAGGGTAGTAGACCCGATATAGCTTTTTCCGTCTGCACTTTGTCACGGTTCAACCATTCCCCCAACTCCACCCATATAGATGCCGCACTACGGGTGCTAAAGTATTTAAAAACTACGAAGCTCTGGAGATTACTATTCCATGGAACAAAAACACAGCCTTGGTCGGCATGAGTGACGCCTCATGGGGGACTACGTGTGATGGGAAAGGTTTCTCCGGGTACTTGGTCCTTCTGCTCGGCAGTACTATTTTCTGGAAAGCCCAGAAACAAACCATCGCCTGTCTGAGCAGTACGGAGTCAGAAATGATGGCAGTGACAGAGTGTACACGAGAAATCCTCTGGGCTATAGGCATATGTCAGGAGTTAGGCGTAGATAGCTGCCAAAAACCAGTCCCTATTTTGACTGATAGCCAATCACTTATCAGCTTGGTTAAGAATTTAGACCTTTCAGCTAGATCCAAACATTACGTGAGGAAGTTGTGGTTCCTCCGGGACCACGTGGCATTAGGCGACATCCGTTTGGAATATAAACCTACAGAGGACCTCGTGCCCGATATGTTAACCAAACACGTTTCATCTAAACGTATGCTAACTTTCATGTCAACTTTGGGTCTGATTGGTAACACACCATAACAGCTCCCAGTAGCTCGTAAGTATGTTCAATTAACTAACAACACTTGTTTTATTAACATTGTTTGTATAAGGCGGCAAACCTATTAACCCTATTACCTTTAACTTAGAGATTATTGGTCTTCCCTTTCCTTTTATGTACAGAGGCTGTTGGTCGAAACCACACTCTACTAATGTGGGACGTTGGTCATAGAATAGTGACTGATATCTGTAAAATATTGAGGATAAATGTCCGCCATAAGGTAGATGGTAAACGTCCATCATATTGTGTTTTACGTGGATATCACACCTTTAAACTTTAAAAAGGGCAACATTTGTGATGTTTAAACCTGTGAACCGCCACAACCTCATGGGGGGGTTTGTGACGGGAATCGTTATGTGACGTCACAGGGCTGTTGTAATGAGGTTGCACCTCTTCACACGTTTCCACTGTTGTTGCGTCATGTGTGTATATGCCTGAGTATTAGGCGATTAATTCACAGTAAATGACAAACGCACGTGTCTGTGCGGGCTGACAATGCTTAGCGTAATAACGTTGTATTCTCTGTTAAGCTATTATTAAGCTCCTTCTTCTCTGAGCCGAGCTGTCGAACGGTTCAAAAACGTTAATACCCATCAGCAGAATTTCCGCCAGTTCCGTTTTGGCCTTGAAATTCTACTGCTGACTGTTTTTTTCCATGTTCTAACTAACATAGAATCAGCAACCCTGATTGACACAGTAGAGCCCACAACCATGTAAAGAAGATTGTCTTCTAGGGCTTTAGACTTTTTCTAGAATTTTTACTCCCATGTGACGACGTCGCCTCAATAACTAACCTGAATAAACAAAGATTTGCCGTGATGGGTTGTTACAAGTTTCTTACTACTAACTAGTTTCACTTCCTGGCACTGATCAGTTGTTAGCGACGTAACCAGACGTCGTCTATCCTGGAATCTGAGGGGCTACGCAACCGCCGTGACTCATTCTTCCTCTACATTAGCGTATCCACTGAGCTATCATGACAGAGATCGGCGCCGGGACAATTCCAACTGCGTAGGTGGAAACGACAGCCTTGTCAATCCCCTTCCCCTTTTGGGGGGCAAATTCGTTTGCTTCCCACAGAATAAAATGAGCATAGACCTACTTCATATTAGCAATTTATTGCCATTCGTGTTGGTAAAAATGTATGGAACTCCTTTTTTCCTTTACTCAAAAATAAATGTCAGTACACACCTTAAATTTTCCATACTTTAAAACGTCTTGTAAGGTTGTAGATTAGCAAGACATTGAGAACTACAGTAAGGTAGCAGGCTAACATAATTTCTTCACTGACTTATTAATACTAGTACTAGTCTGCGTGTGCAATCTTGAGTAGAAGTATGAGCATATTCCCTGTTGCAAATTAACAGGGAATGTATAAAATACATAAAGTTATGATTTTAACAGACTTTCTTCATTGACACATTAATGCTAGTAATTCTCTGTGTTAGTAATCTAGAGTAAAATGTGAGCCGTGTTTCATAATTAAATTCACTTTAAAACGACAGTAGTATTTTTATTTTAGCATTAGATATCAGTGAGTGTATTTTTTCAATAAATTCACTCTGGCTATCATCCACTGAAGTTGTTTAAAAAAACCCACGAATCCGTACCGACAGCTTACCCTTTCACCTAAAGTCGAGTCCATTTAATTTTCAGCATGGTGCTGTGTGAATAGACACAAAATATGATTCAAACGTTCTCCCTTGAAAATGCAAATATTAATACT